>NW_021033886.1:76648-239574 GCF_004153795.1 Camellia sinensis
AGCAATTTACAAGTTGTATTGAAAGGAAGATGGTTTAACACTTGTTGAAATTTTGAGAAAAATTTACAAGCTGAAGTTAAGCCGATGTTATGATAAAGGATGATGGTTAAAACACTTGTTGAAATTTTTGAGAAAAATTTACAAGTTAAAGTCAAGCTCAAGCAATATCTGCGTACTTGCCGACACTACCAGGTTTCATCTCAGTAGATTTTACTAAGATATTAAAGTTACTTATATTAGGGAGCTTTTTGGTTGAGGGTTGAGTGAACGTACCTCTAAATTCTCTAGCGTGTTTTCCTTTTATCTTGTTGTGGGTTGATGGGTTTTACCTTATGTATTGCTTTGATTTTTGTTGAGAGTTGAGTGACAATATACGTGGCTCCCCATTGAAACAAGCACATGACTCCTAGTTTGAAAATTACTTTCAATTATGTATTTTTCCAACACTTAAGTTTGAAAATAGGTCATTGAGGGACAAAATAATGAAATATGAATAAGGGTTGGGAAACATCATGAACACCTCGAGAGTAACCAATGTAAATTATGAAAATTTATAGAACAAGCATGAGACTCCCAATTTAAAAACTACTTTCAAATTTGTAAATTTCCAACACTTAGGCATGAAAATAAGTCATCGGGGGGCAAAATTGTTAAATAAGCACAAAAAGGTCTAGAAATTATCATGAACGCGTTGGGAGGGATCAACATAAGTTGTGAAAACTTACAGAACAATCATAGGACTCTCGGTTAGAAAACATTTAGGCTTGAAAATAGGCCATTAGGGAGTAAAAGCTTGAAATAGTCGTTAAAAGGCCCGGGAAACATCATGAACACCTTGGGAGGACCTAATGTAAGTTGTAAAAATTTACGGAACAAACACAATAAATTTTGGTTTGAAATTTACTTCGAAGTTTTCATATTTTCTCTTTTAGGTTGCATATTCACATATTTAGTGAATGGTTTCTTTAACCTTTTGTTGTTGTTGTTGTTGTTTTTTTTTTTTTTTTTTTTTTAAATGGCAGATTGGAGATGAACGAATTTGGTAACCTGCATAGCAAGAACTTTTTGTTGAAATTACTAGACACGTATCCATCATAGTGCCATTGTACTTTTTGTTGATATTACCAAACATGTATTTTGACTATGTTGTCACGGGTTGTGATTATATTGTGATGGATCTTATCTTTTTGTTGATACTATCAAACATATATTTTGACTATGTTGTCGCTTTATGCAAATGAACAGGTTTTTGTAATGATCTGTAATGGATATTATATTGAACAGAATATTAAAATGCATAAGTTATTTTGATTGTGTTGTCGCAGTTTTGATTTTACTATAATTGATGTTATATATTAATTTCTTGATACTATGAGACATGTATTTTGCTTGTGTTATTTAATGAAAATGAACAGTTTAATTTTATATTGATTAATATTAGATATTTTATTGAATAAATAATTAAAATGCACAGGATTGCTTATTGAAAAAAATATATATAAATTGCAAATATATATGCCACAATTTTTAAAATTTATTTATTATTGGCGACAAAAAAAAAATTGTCGCTAAAATTTTCTAATCTCAACAAATAATTTCGTCACACATGTTCAGTATTTCGTCACTAAATTAAAATATTTATTGACAAAAATTTTGTCACTAAAGGGTCTTTTTTTACATCTTTTGGTGACAAATATTTTTGTCACTAAAAATTTTATCACTATTTTTAATGACGAAATATTTCGTCACCCAAAACAAATAGAATAAAATTTTATTTAATTTTAGTGACGAAATAGACATTATAGGTGACAAAATATTTAACATTTAGTGACGAAATGTTTCGTCACCAAGTACCAATAATTGGTGACAAAATAAAATTTCGTCACCAGGTACTTTTTGTGACGACCAATAGGTGACGAACGTGGTGACGAAATAATTTCGTCACAGATCAGTTTGGTGACGAAAATTGTACTATTGGAGACGAAGTAATTTTGTCATTAAAGAACCATTTTGTTGTAGTGATTTATTATTTAAATTTTTTTTTCCACAATTCCTTTTACTTATGTTGTACAATTTCCCTTTTCATTCTGTCTAGCCAGACGGAGGTAGAACCCTCCGGATCTTCCATCTTTATGCTCACTATGTTCTGCACAACAATCAATCACAATATACACAAAGAATATACAATAGACATGGATCATAATCGTTAGCGTTAACAAAGTACATTTAACGTTGCTATCAATCTTTCCATTTACATTCAGAATATTATGCATGATGCCTAAGTCTTTTCTAGACATCATAAGCTCAATGGATTCGTGTGTGAGATAGCAACTCGTGCTCTGATACCACTTGTCACGCCCCAAACCTGCCCCTAAAAGTTTGGGCATGACCTCTTCAGAAACGAACACTTAACTCGATGTACCTAAGATATGGGGCCTGAACGGAAGCATTAATAATATAAAATAACATAAAACAATATCCATTGAGCTACTATTGCCATGCCAGGATCACAAACAGTACAACCAGTAAATAACTGCACAAAGAACATGCACCTGAAAATTAGTTATGCACTTACTGATATACAGATTTAGCCCCAAAATTGGGCGTATAGCAAAACATTATTTACATTTCAACCTTAGTCGACAATTAGAGTACAAGCCAAAAGTCCAACCAACTTCACTCAAATGCACGGGCTTCTCCAAGTGCTTGGCTATACTTAGGTTGACAAAAGGGAGACGGGTATCGAGGTTAGGACTGACCTCCCGGTTGATTACCTACAAAATCAGACAAAATACAGAGTGAGCTAAGCTCAGTGAATAATAGTAATTAAATAGTTCATTGCACAACTCAAATTATAATACATAACTACGCGTATGTAACTGCAGAGTTCATATGGTTAATCTGATGCTGTGTTACATTCAGAACGGCCATCGGCCCAGATATAACAGAACGGCCATCAGCCCAGATATAACAGAACGGCCATCAACCTAGAAATAACAGAACGACCATCGACCCAGAAATAACAGAACGACCATAGGCCTCACAGATTTCACAAAACGGCCATAGGCCCAGACATAAACAGATCAGCTTTAAGCCCAATTCCTATATGTATGGACTCAAGAGGTGTCTCGCACAGATTCTAGAGGTGACTCACACTGTAACACTTAGTTCCGTGCAGCACTTTGTTCCGCACCAGAAACAATAGGTCTTACAGTTTATACAGAATGGCCTCTGGCCCAGATATCGTTAGAACAGACTAGTCTCAGAGTTATTCAGAGGCATATTGATTCTTTCAATCATTCACATGAGTTAACATAGTTAATTTGCATTTAACAGAGTGTTCATGATAGCTATTAACAATAAGTAAAGCGTATCTTACAGATTGCCCTTAGGCCCAAATGTTAACAAAGCAGAGTGATGCCAAAGTCGTACCATTGTATGCAGATGTTCCAATCATTTGTAAATATTGACGTAATTAACTTACAAAGAGCAAAACGTTAATAATAACGATTAACAGAAGGCAAATGCATTACTACATTAATGAGGACAGAGCAATTCACATCATAACGGCCTTCAGCCCACTTTTATACAGAATGATTTTAGGTCCATATCAATGCCACCGTTTCATCATGTTCGCCAATTCGGTCAGAGCACAATATTATTGGTATATGTCATTCTCGACAACCTTATATAAATGTTAACGTAGTCACTTACGAAGCACAGAACGTTAATAACAATAATCATTAGCGGTAAGTGAAATGTACATCTACCGCACTACTACTCACAGTGCTGTAGTGAAGCGATCATTCCTCCCAGAGTACGTCCTACACACAAACATAATTCACAATTTAGTTCTCTTTTTCCTTTTTAAATCATTTTCTGAGTCGTTATGCTTCGAATGAATTTACAACCGGTCTAAGATTACCAAATAATTATTTTAATAACATCAGAGGATCAAGCATGCAAAACGGAGCAGGCAAATTTTTCGGCCTAGGCCGCACGTGCGGCCATGACCTCCACACATACAGTGGTGTTCCGCACATGCGGTCGAAAGCAGAATGCAAATCCTATTTTTTTCCCCCTTGTTTGCACGTGCGGCCATGACCTCCACACGTACGGCCGTGGCCCCTGTTTTGGGCAGTCCGAATTCAAAGCACAATTTCACTAAGTTACAACATATCAAGGCCCAAAAATAGAAGAATTAAGACAACATAATGGTTATAATTATCACCTTAGCATGGAGTACACATTCAATAAAACTTTTAGTTTCTTAAAACTCATAAACACAATCCAATTTCGTGGGATTTCCAACTTCCTCACACAAATATACACACACTTAGCCATTTGTTTACATAGATTAGCTCAAATGTATAATTGAAGAAATAAAACGTATATTCTCACTAAATGGTTCAAAATAATTCCAAATCCATCGAACATGAGATACATCATCCCAATTAATCACTTAATACATGCTTGACCCATATTATAAACCCTAACTTACATAACATGGAGGAATTCCTTCTCAAATCAAAGAGAGGGATCAATTAGAATAGGTTAAACATACCTTGAATTAGAATCTCAACAAACCCTCTCAAATTCCCAATCTCTTCCTTGATGAAATTCTCTCCCCTTTGTTCTTCTCCTTTACACTTACGTTTTCTCTCCCATGGAATATTTTGAGAAATGGTTTCTAAGTCAAATTTGCAAAGAACATGGACATATATATCCAAAGATGAAGAAAGACGAAATTTAATCAGTTTAATCATCCCAGATCAAATTTTTGGAAAGATGCTTATTATAACTTAAAAATTATGCTGATCTCAAATATAAAGTCAATTTCAAATTATTAAGCCTCTAAGGCTCTCAATTTTTGATCCAAACGTTTTAATTGTGACAGATATGTTTTCTTATTAAACAGATACAGGTCTCTAATCATAAAATCCTTTTGCTTAAACTTAATTTGACATGAAACTTCACATTAAGCATTTAAATGCATAGAATAAGAGACTGAAAATGTACCAAAAACACATGCGAGGGTCGGGTTATTACATCCGAGGTCCAAAGGCAAGGCTCCCAGCCAAAACTTCGAAACTCGAAACGAGCACAACATGCACTATCACCGAGCGCTCAATTGGTGACGTCTGAGTCTTAAGGTCGGTCAAAAATGGGCTGTTTACACTTATATCATCAATCCATCTGGTCGGGTGAAGCTGTCGTTCTGATGGACCTAGATGGCCTAGAGTTCTCCCAGCCGATCAACATGGACAAGTTGAAGAAATATTATCCCTGAGTGGCTCACTAGGCCGAAACCCGAAAGGGCGACCTAGGCAAAAGTTAAAGCATGAAAAATTTGAAATTATAAAAACTGAGCTCGCAAGGTTGAAAACCCGCAAAGGGCGGCCTTGGCAAAAGTTAGAGCGCAAAAAGAGAGTGTTAATACACGAGTGAACCCAAGCCGAACTACATAAGGCTTGATTCCCATCTTTGGGATACATAGGCAACTTCATCCTAAAGTCCAGCCATAAACACTTCTTCGATCAACTTTGTCCATGTGATCTTGTTGGCCATCTTCGTCTATTTTGCATTCAAGAGCTCGGTTGTGATCTCCAGTGCAATGATATTCAGATGAGGGGCAACTTTCCAGTTGCTAAGATCCAGCGTTGTACATCTCAGTGACAGATCTCAGGCGTGTCCAGTTCTAATCCATATCGAAAATGGTTTTGAAAAGTTTTAATAAAAGTTGATTTTGCTCAAATTAATGTTTTTACAACTTTGACCATCCTTGGACCAAATGGAAAATTTTCAGTACCCACAACCTTCAATTTTATTGATTTCAACACAGAGTTCTCCTACTATTGAATACAAATTGAAGTTGCTTTTTTATTACATTCATAAAGAAAACTTGAAAGTGCTGATTAAAACAAATAAATTTGGGGCATAGTCAGGTGTTCTTGCGTCCCCTCCCAGAGCTCGTGGAAGCCTCTGATGCCAAGTGGGCCCAACCTATGCCTCAACAACAAGCCAAGCTATGTACTCATCAGAGAGGCTACAACTGAAAATGGGAGCGGGGGCAAGAAGCTCTCTCGTCCTCCAGGCTGCAGCATACCGAGCTTGCTGTACGCCTTAGACCGGAAATGTAGCAGGGTACTCTATCCCCTCCTCTGGGCAAGTCTGATCATGTCTGAACTGGCGCCAGAATCGGAATGGAAAATAGAACACGCAGTGTGTCAGGCCAATCAACTGAATCTCGGGCTGGCGGGTCATGCTGTAACTCATTGCCAGTAGATTGAGCCAAGGACAGCGCCAAACAATGTTTGTAGCGGGCAAACTGTATGTCCAGTTGCACCATCATCCCTCATCAAGGGCATCGACTAGGCGTCGTCGGAAGAAATAGCTACGAGCTGAATATGCGGGGTAGGAATCCATAATCTTTAATTTATCCATCAAGCATATCTGGGGAGGGATGAAAAATGAGAGATTAAAGAATAGAGAGGTGTATATTGAGAGAAAAGTAAGAAAAGGGTTTTTGAGAGAAAAAACCGAGCCTGAGGGCCGAGTGATGTGAGAAATATATGTGAGATAGGGTGGGATACATACCTGCAATAGTAGTGGACTCCCCGCCAAGCTAGTCGTCTCCCGGCGATGAAAAGCGTCTAAACCTATCAACGTCTCAGTTAATGTCATGGCGATGCAGCTCTTCCCTCTTTTAAGCCCTCAGCGACTTCAATCAAGCGACCGCTAAACCCACCGGAGCCTAGAGCAAGCAAGAAATGAGACAGCATGCACAAGCAAAGTGCATGTCGCCGATAACCCTGCCAATGATGATCGCCACGGTCACCGGCATCAGAGAAACGATGAATCAAGCTCAGAATGTCCAGCTCTTTGTCGTGAATCAATGACCAAGCGTCATGCAAAGTAAGGCCGTACATCCGTCCTAAGGCTTGGATGTAGCCGAAGCAGAATTAAGGCAAGATTCCTTCCTCGCGCTTGGATTCCATTAAAGCTTGGAAGTCCTCGAAAGTGGGACACATCTCTTGCCCTCCAAAGCTAAAGACGTGTGTCACCGGATTCCAAAACCTTGCCGCGGCATGAAGGAACGGAAAACGCAGCGGGGTGTGACTCAACGTGAATAGTGCATTGATTCCGAAGCCTTGAAAATTAAGCTTTTCCGAGCCATCCAAGTTGGCAATCCAATTTGTGAGGTTTTGGGCAAGAAATGCTTCCATTTGGTGCAAATTTGAGCTGAAATGAAGAGAATCCCGAAGCTAGAACTCATATAGAAGATAAGGCAGTGAGTGGAGGATAGATGTCGACGTTTCAGAGAGTCTGCCATCGATGGCCGGCAGTGGCTCATCAGTGGCCGGCAGTGGCACACTGATGGCCGGCAGGCCTTTCTATGTGGTCGACAGTCTCTCCCTCATGCTCACTAACCTTCTTGGTGAAGACCTAGTTGTCTGCTGCAGTGAAGTCCTGTTACTCGTGTCTTTTAAGGTCTGGTTTTTGTCCTGTTGGACTCTGTCGTGTCTCGTTTAAGACGTATTAGTTTCTATTTTTGTGTCGAGTTGTAACCATCTTCCTCTCATTTATCAAGTTGTTGTAACTTGCTTATCGGCCCCGTTTGGTGTAGCTATTAAAACAGATTATAGATTATGACTTTAATCAGAAGCTGTTAATCTGTTTGGTGTAGCTGTTGGATTATAGATTTAAGTTGATGAGTAGTGTTTGTTAAATAAGCTGTGGAGTAGCTTTTTCAATTAATTTTTATTTTTTATTATTCACTACTTATCTACATTTCTCATAAAAAGTAATAATAATATTCTATAGTCCATTTGAGTCTTTTTCTACTTTTAAAAAATAAAAAATAAAAAATAAAAAAATCTAAGAGTGTAACTATAAATTAACATGCCCACAGCAGAAGCTGATAATCAGAAGCAAGGGGTGAGCAGCTTCTCAGAATCAGCTTTTTAACTTAAAATAAGTTGTTAGAATCAGAAGCTGTTTGAAAGAAGTTTAACCAAACAGTCCAAAATAGCTTTTCAAAAGCCAGAAGCTATAAGCTGGCTCAAAAAAGCCCAAACAAACACCCTCATCGAGTTGTAAATTTGTTAAGGCTTTGTTTTGCTTATCAAGTTGTTTTGTTGTTAGTCGGTTCACTACCTGATTAATGCAATTCGAGTGTTTTGTTTTTAAAACAAATCTCAAATCTCATTTACATTGTTGTGTAAAGTGAAGTGATGCGATGCGATGCGATGCATAGAATGTACAAATGTAACACTTTTTCAACAAAAAGAGTTGTTTTCATTCCATCGTAGATTCTTTTTACAAAGGTACATAGTTTTGAGAAAATAAAACCTGCCTGACGCGGTACAAGGTGCTATCACTACTAGTGAAAAGAAAAATAAAGCAAAAAAGAATAGCAGCATCTAAATCAGCAAAATGTCTGGATCGACACCAGTCGCCTCAAGGCTGAGAGGTCCTCCTCGCCCTCTTCCTCGACCGAGAGGACTCTGGAACATCGTCACCATCAGCTCCTGACTCTGAACCTGAACCATCCCCAGCCTCATCTCCATCCTGAGACGACTCTGACCGCGGACTCACTGCCTCTTCGTCAGACTCATCATCATCTGGGGCAGGCCCCCGTGAACTACTCCCGGCGTGAGTACGCCAAACTCTGATACGGCTGTGCGCTGGAGTCCCTCGTCCCGCTCCCTCTACTGCTCAGGGAGGTACTGAAGGACCTGCCCCTGCTCCTGCTGGGGCATCTGATGGGCCTGGCATCATGAAAGGAATCTAAAAAAAGGGCAATTTGCCGAAATGCTTTAGTAATCAAAATTTATCAGATGCAAAGAATTATATGTTGTGAGCTGTGAATAATTTGCAGTGTATGTGTACCGTGAGCAGTGTATGGGAGCAATGTATCAGGTTAATGTAGTGTGGAACTGTGCAAATGATGTTGTGTCGAGACAAGACTTTATGGAATGAAGTGTAGTTTAAAAGGACTTACCGAAATACTGTAAATACTGAGCACATCTATGCTCGTCTGCAGCATCTCTATCACTGAGGTCGTCAGCTCTAGAGACTAACTAGTGTACTCAATGGAAGCCTGCAAAGTGTTGAGATAATTAGTAATCTGCGGGATATCAAATGAAATGAGATGAATGCGCAAAATGAAAAGTATAGCACATACCGTGGTCGAACTGCGAACTCCGACAAACTCATGACTAGCTGGTGGAGGAGCGAAGGGAATCTAATAGGTCTCTCCGGCCCGCCCTTGGCATGTCATAGTAGTAGGCAGCGCTGGCCATGCAGTCCTTTCTCTCTCCTCAGGACCTCTCCTCCTACGAGATCTGGTCGCTCCGCCTCTCCCTCCTGCAGCTGGAGACCTCACTCCCTCTCCTCCTCGGACACCGGACAAAGGTGGCATCAGATGTGTCTGAATAAAGGTCGCGTAGTCGCCCTCTGTGCGGAAGTAATCCTTCTCCAGTCCTACCATGAATTGAATCACCTGGTCGATGGACAGCCTATGTGTCTCCCTCATCGATGGTGGAGGTGCCGTCGGTACAAACGGTGCAGGCAAGCTCAAGGTCTGGCGTACGAAGCGCTCACTCAAAAACCAGGCGCGACAGATCGGCCCTCGAAGAGGATGTAGAACTGAGACATAGTCCGAGTAGTGTGGTACTGATCTCGGAGTCCTGACGGGATCACATCCTATGGCTGTCACATGATCTGAGAAAAGAGAATGAACAGGATGATCAGTCGTCAAATAACTAATGTGGGTGCATCAGGTTAATTGAAATAATCTTATTGCAGACTTACCTCGCGCGCCGTGATCGTGTCAAAATATTGCCGGAAGAACATAAAGCTCTCTCGGGTCCTACGACGAAGCAGGTCGTCGTATACATCAGAGAATGGGACTGTCGCTGGGGTCTCCTCCACAGGCTCTGGAGCAAGTGTCGGGAAGTATGCGTACACCCACAGCTATAAGAAAGATGTGATCAGTACAGTGTATGAACGGATTGTTGAACATGCAGAAAGCAAAACACAGTACAATGCCTAAGGAGTGCAGGTCTAGGGCAGACATTAGATTTTGTGTGTGCAGTGTATGGTATGTAGTGTGCAGCATGTATGGTGTACAAAAAATGAAAAGCAGAAAGCATACAGTGCAAGAGCAGATACAGAAAATACAGAAAGTCCAAGTGTTGAACAAAGCAAAAGCAGGAAATGCTGAGCAAACTAATGAAAAAGGGGAAACTAGGTTGTGTACCTCCTAAGCACGCCAGTAGCCGCCGATCAACCTCCCACACATCCGAGAGGTCGAGCTCATATATCCGTAGAGGGTGATAAGGCCGGCTGCGCCCCAGTCATAGAAATGGACCCACTGGACCACCACTAGAGCGCCCAGGAAGTATAGACCCACGGTATTTCACCTGTTCGAAAACAAGGTGGTACCGAAAAGGAACAGGACAAAGCCCTTGGCATACTGCTCCACCTCCTCATCAGTCTTGGGATCCTCCCCTCTGTAATGTTCCTCGAACCAGGTATATCTAACCATACTCGCCTGAAGTATCGGTGGACGCGCTCCAAGTAATGTATCCCATGCGGCTACCCACTCTCCCATGTTCGGATCAAGAGGAATCGGATCACCTCCTATGCCCAGGCCAGTGATCATGGCGAAGTCGAAAGGAGTCATCGTCATCTCTCCCGCCGTGGAGAAATGGAAAGAATTGGTGGTGTCCCACCACCTTTCCACAAGAGCCCCTAAGAGAGGGTGACTCGCTGTGACTCGTGTCAGGTTGCAGCAAAATAAACCAAAGTCGGTCCTGTCGATGATCCGGCGAACCCTCGCAAGAAGTACATCATACCAATCCCGAGCTGTCGTCGCACCATAACCTTTAAAGGAGCGAGATCCGTCCTGTTGGCAGTGCATATGTCGAAATCAGATCAGTGATGTATTGAAAATACAGTAGAATTCAGATCAGTGATTTATTGAAAATATAGTTGCATACAGATTAGTGATGTATTGAAAATACAGTTACATACAAATTAGTGATGTATCGAAGATACAGTTGAATTTATAATAGTGACGCATGAGGTGCGCTCATATACAGTACATACAGGGCAGTGATGCGTGAAGCACAGTTAAATGCAGAGCAACAATGTATGAAATACAGCCAGATCAGAGCGTATGATGCAAGCAGATCAAAATAGTGCAAGAAATGCAAATAGTTGGAAGTAATAATGCAGAAAAGCAGAGTTGGTACCTCCACAGCAACGGCCGACAAATGAGACATTAGCTCCCTTAGCAAGAGGTCGTCAGGCACGTCCTTATCGAAATCAGTAAATGCATGGATGCCTCCCGCCACTAGAATAATATGAGTCTCTGGGTGATACCTCGCGAGGTCAAAGGGACGTATGCTAAGCGGTAAATGCTGAGGCTCAACCCTCGGCTCGGCAACGAAATCTGCTACCGACTCTACTGGAGAGAGTGCGGGCAAGCCCTCATCATGCGGGATATCGTCAGCCATCTGAGATAGATGCAAAAATGAGAAAAATGAGCAAAATGGTGAAATTTTGAACAAATCAAACCCTAGGAGAGAGAAAATTCAAATAAAGTTGAAAACCCGGGAAAAGTGAGCTAACCTCGAGAGAAATTCGGGTGAAACGATCCTTGAATGGGGGAAATGACGAAAGACACCTCAGATTCAATTTCTGATCGGTTCAAATCGAAGAGAACAAAGAGATTTTAACGATTCAAGGTTGTTTAGGGTGTTGGAAAACACGTAGAACGCGTGAATCTAGAGAGAAAACACACCTAAAGGGCAAGAAAAATATTTTGTATGCAAGGGTTTGTGAGGAAATGGAGTAATTTTTGGCCTATTTAAAGACCCACGGCCAAAAAGACCAATTTGCCTGAATCTGCCATCGATGGCTGGTAGGGGCACATCGATGGCCGGCAGTTCATTGTTGATGGCCGGCAGTGGCCGCTGATGGCCGGCAGGGGGCTGGCAGCTTTCCCTGATGGCCAGAAATACTCCACCAGCTTTTTTTGCCTATTATACCTTGGTATGTGTCCCTAGGTTCCAACAATTCCGAGGAGCGTTCAAAATTTGATTCAAAATGCCCCCGTGGAAGCCCGGAATCATGTTCTCGATATATGGTGGTCATCGCCCATCAACGTGCATGAGGTGTATCCTTTTTGACGTATCACAATCTTCCGGGAGGTAAACCGAAAGTTGCCTTCAAGATGCCTTTATCAAGCGTGCTTTTGTTGTCACCTAGCATGTACTTGTTGTACTAAATATCCATTCTATATACCTGCATATCTAACTCGCATTGTTTTGCATATCTCTCTCGCATTGTCTTGCATCTTTAACCTGTGTTATCTCGTATGTTTTGCTCGCATTGTTTTGCATATCTCTCTCGCATTGTTTTGCATCTTTAACCTGCGTTGTCTCGCATGTTTTACTCGCATTATTTTGCATATCTCTCTCGTATTGTTTTGCATCTTTAACCTGCGTTGTCTCGCATGTTTTACTCACATTGTTTTGCATATCTCTCTCGCATTGTTTTGCATCTTTAACCTACGTTGTCTCGCATGTTTTACTCGCATTGTTTTGCATATCTCTCTCACATTGTTTCCCATCTTTAACTTGCGCTGTTACGTTCGTTATTTACGTTGTTTTGCACCCATCTTTAACTTAAGCTGTTACGCTCGTTATTTGCATTGTTTCACACCCATCTTTAACTTGCGCTGTTACACTCGTTATTTGCGTTTTTTCGCACACATCTTTAACTTACGCTGTTACGCATGTTTTACTTGCGCTGTTACGGATTTCTTTTACTTGCGCTGTTACGCACTTCTTTAACATGCGCTATTACACATGTCTTATTTGCGCTGTTACGCATTTCTTTAATTTGCGCTGTTACGCACATATCTCTATCCCGCGCTGTTACGTATGTTTCTACTTGCGCTGTTATGCATGTTTTCTTTGTTCTGTTACGCATGTTCCACTCGTGTTGTCTCGCACCCTCAGGATTGTATTGTCTTGCACCCCTCCACTTGCATTGTCATGCACTTTTCACTTGCATTGCTGTGCATGTTTCTAACGATATTGTACCTGTTGAGTTTCTTTCTTTTACAAGCACGATATTGTATGTACGGTTCATTTGAAGCTGACGCGACCAGACGGACCAGACGGTATTGTATTTACGCTGCATGAGACGTGGCGAGAATGGTACAATTCTCTTACATCCTTTCTGCATTTAATGTAGCTTGATTTGTATTTGCGTGCTTAAAACTGTTGCATTTATTGTATATAGTTGCTTCATTATAGCTTTCTTTGGATAATCATAAGTTATGCTCTTGCATCTTGCATGTCATTTGCATTTTTCCCCAGCCTGCGAGCGCATCTCTATATGGTTATATTGAATGTTTGCCTGAGTCTTCAGCCTTCTCAAATATGGGTCGTCTCTGGGCTTTGACATTCACTCCCGTCACTTTGTGACTTTCGAGTTCTGTCAAAGAGGGGCAACTGTAGACACCCCATTTTTGACCGTCCTCAATACTTGGTTGTGTTTGCAGGTACATTCAACAACTAGTTCGATTGCTCGTCGAGTACTCGACTGTCGCGGCGGAACGTCATAGGTTTGAGCTTTCCAAACCCTGTACCCTTTCTGCCCCATTCTTGGACCATGTGTTGGCCCTTTCTGCATGCTTCTTGGGAGGCACTGCTGACCACCTTTTGGCCCTGTCGGCCTTGATTTTGTCCCTGCCGGCCATTGATGAGGTCTGCCGGCCATCAATAAGCCACTATCGGCCACCACTGATGGTCGGCAGACCCCTTGTCTCAGCAGGTTTCACGCCAGATCTTTTGAGCCAGTTGGTTTTCACTCCTCTCCCCTCCATATGTATGGAGGGATGAAGCTCTTGCCAAGCTTGTTTAACAAGCTTCTCCTTGCATTCTTCTATATAAGGAGAGGCCCTTCCCCTCTATCAGGGGTTGAAGAAAATTTTGGAGAAGTTGTGTCTCTCTCTCTCTCTATATTGTGTTTGTTTATGCTCTAAAGTCCATTTTTCTTGCACTTTTGCACTACAACACATAGTGATAAACCACCATCTTTGAGTTGAGGTTCTTGGAAGTGCTACTTGAGCTCTGAAACTTGGTTTCTAGCCTCTGAGGTTGCTGGTTTCGGAGTTGATCTTCAAGGGTGAGTATATTCCCCATTTAAACCTTTGTTTGTATCTCATTTTGGCCATCCTTGCATATTGTTTTAGGCCTTGCTTTCAACTGAAAATTTTTTTTTTTTAAGTGTTTTTGATGATTGTTTAAGGTCTTTTTGGTGTTAGGGTTGTACAACCCTCTTGTATGCCTTGTTTGGCCTTGTTTTGTGCCATACTTTAAGGCCTTTGGAATAGTCTTGGTTTTTCCTTTTAGCCACTGAAATCCAGTGGATTTTCAGTGGTAGGCATGTGGTTTTGAGGCCTCAAATCAGAGGGGGTGACCTCCTCTCTTCTTGTTTTTGTTTGCTTGTATCATTGGCCTACCAAAGGAGCATGTATCCCTATACTTTTGAGGCCTAGTTTAGGCACTTTTTTGGGACTTGTAGGACCTACCTTAAGTCTGCCCATGGCTAGTTTGGTCACCTTGTGCATGCTTCTTCTATGTGTAGTGTAATCCCGTTTGTGGCTCATCAAAGTAGCATGTCTTACTAGCATGTATTGGGCCCGATTTCAGTAGGTTTTTGATCATCATTTGACATGTCATAACTCTGTCTAAAGTTGGTTTGGTAGTCTCTTGAGTGGCTCGTGTACTTGTAGAACAAATCTTGCTTGCTAACTTTATGTGCATGATGTTTTGACTCATCATTCTAGCATATTTTGGCTATGCTCTAGCATGATTTTATTCATATTTTGGGCTGTTCTATGACTGTTTTGGGCTGCCATGGTCATATCACTCATGTTTTGTATAGCTATAGTGTAAATGCTTTGACTAGTCTTGAGTTTTGAGGCCCCTACCATGCTATACTTGTGATGTTTGCATGCTTTGACATCATTTGAAATGTTATTTTAGTACATGCTTCATTGTCATACACTTGCCTTTGTCATGCCTTCAATGCCTTGAAGAGTTAGTGTGTTATGCCTCATGAATGGATCATTGTGCATGCCTGTATGCTTAGGTCCTTAGGATGCCATCTCAGTGAGTTTTTGGGCTTATTTTATCATGCCATAACTCTGTTTTCTGTTGGTTAAGTCATGCCATGTTTGGTTGTAATAGGTGTAGTGCAATCCCCTTGTTGCCTTACTTACACCATGCTTTATGCTTTCCATTTTGACTTGTTTTGGCCTTGGTCTATGCATGTTTTAGATTCATTTTGGCATGATCTAGGACTATTTTGGTTGTCCTTGGCCTTGGTCTAGTTTCGTGCTTTGAACATCCTAGCATGCTATGCTTACATTGTTTAGTGGGTTTGGCATCCATTTATATGAGATTTCAGAGTTTACCTCATTGCCATCTTATCATGATTATCACTCTTTGCTCATGTTTGAGAGTTGTGTCCTTATGCTTTAATTTTTGGGCTAATGCATTATGCATTCATACCTTGCTTTTGTGCCCTCATTCCAACACTTTTGGCCACTGATTTGGGCATAGCTGAGGTCTGTCCATTTTGGTTCAAGTCCATTGAGCATGTTTGATTACATGTTGTTTGCATACTTGCATTCCATCACATTGTGTATGCCATGTTCATCGCATTGTGTATGCCTTGTACTTTGCATTGTGTGTGCTTAGGTTACATTGCATTGAGCATGCCATCATTTGCATTGTGTATACTTAGTTGTTGCATGCATTAGCATTGTGCATGCCATTAGCCTCGTTAGGTTGTTCATATTGCATTACATGTTTGAGTGCTTAAGTCATATTGCATGTTTGCATGCTTGAGTTGCATTGTGTATGCCATGCTTGTATTGCATTGTTGTTTGGATTAAGTATTAATCTGAGCACGAGAAACGAGGGACGTTTCATACTTCAAGTGATGAAACGTGTCTTAATTCTCAGTCGCCGACGGTCGCTAACACTCTTGATTATCCATGATAGAGTTCTAGGCACTCATGTGTTTTTCTTGTGCATTCATTTTACATTGAATTGCACAAGTTGGATCTTTGGCCATCATGCATTGGGATGCGTGATTGATGGTCTTGGATCCGACTATGCCTCTCCCTTGATGTTTTGAGGTGATATGGGGTGGCATAGTGACCCTCCTTTTTCTCTATTTTGTGCTCTGCTGCAGCTTGGTGTCACAGCACATCCGTGGCCGGCAGTGCCTTGCAGATGGCCAGCAGTCCTTCATTCTTGGCCGGCAGTGCCCACTCTTGGTCAGCAGGGGGGTCGGCAGTGGCTCCCCATGGCCGGCAGGCCACTGGTGTATTCCCCAGACTGGTTTTGGTAAAGTTCAACAGGAATTCCTTAAGGACACCCTGCAGACAGAGCCTCTAAAGAGCAACCAAAGAGCTTTTCGGGGTGGCAACCGAGCATGCATCCTCTTCTCCCCCCAACCAGAGCTAGAACAACATTGTTTACTGTTTTCCTTACTTGCTAATTAGCATTTGGTTAATTAATTAAGTTTTGTAATAATTAGTTGTAGCTAGTTATTCATTCAGTTATGTAATAATTAATTAGCTTGTTAGTTAGTTAATTAGTTGGTTTGTATTATTCATTCGGACCCTCCGTCGGAAGGGCGAATTTTGTAATAAGTGTGCGTGAGTGTGTGAATGTCTTCCAACCCCACGTCTTTCTCCCTTTTACTTACCTGCTTTTGATGGTTAGTTCTAGGTCATGTTTTGATTAGCATCCTTATGCTATGCATGTTTGCATCATTCATCTGTATTGCATGCACCGGGCTCGGCGCATCATACTAACTGCATTGTATTTCAATTCCAAATTGAATACATGTTATCTAATCACATCTCATATGCCATCTTAGAATAGCCGAGCCTATTTCTAGTTGCATTTTTGCATGTGTTGCATTAGCCATTTTAACATGAACTAGGATCATGCATTGATTACTAACTAGTTGTTGTTTTGGCTCGGAGTACATTGTGAGTGTTTACGCTTTAGCATACTGCATGTGTGTTATTGATTTCCATGAAACCATACTTGCCATGAGGCTAACTACTTAGTTGATCTGTGGGTGAAGGTTGGATTACTTGAATTGGAACAATTCATCAAATCCTCGTTTTAGCCTACTTGCGAGTAGCAAACTTTAAACCATTTTCAAAACAAACGGATATGCAATGTTTTGTTCCAAATTAGGCGATCTAGTTTATACTTGTGTGTTGTGCATATCACATAGTAATTCTAGGTTTAATAACCAGAATAAGAACACATGTGTTTTCAAAAACAAGATATCATGCTAGTAAAGGCCGATCTTTTGATCGGGCGAGTGGGGGTGCTCATTGCATGAGCTTCCCCTCTCGTTCCCAAGTTCCCAAGCCAAGGCAACTTTGGTGATGACGGACACATGGCCTTAGGCACGAGTCAGGGTTTCCCAAATTCCCCAAAACAAAATATTTAGGTGGCGACTCAGTATCTGGCAAAGCAGTCCATGTTTGGCACTTCTTTACAAAAATCAGTTTTCCAAAACGATTTGCCGGATTTGGACTCTTTGGTGATTTATCGATCTTGCATTGCACTTTGTGAGATCAGATTCAGAACCGTGACATTGAGTCCGAACTGTAGTAGTAAGCTCAGAAGAAAACGAGATTCGCGCCCCCTCACGAGCGCGGATATCGTAGAGTTCCCGGGAGTGCGTCTACAGTTTCTAGCGACTCCACTGGGGATTTAGAGAACTTGACTCGAACTCATGATATCTTGTTTTGATTACACTTATGTGTCTCTTTGCATTTGTGCGCCTAGGACACCGTGTTTGCCGCATGCTATTCCTGAACGGTTTGCCAGAGGCATGCTTTGAGAAGCGTGCCATAAGGCTGACCGGTTGCGGGCTCTGCCACAACGAGAACACAAACCCCGGTTTTTACCAGGGCATCCTTTTTGACCATTCAACCTAGTGCATATCAGAATCCATAGTGACTATTCCAAACTAGGACAAGTTGCTTACTCGATTGTAGGTTGTTTGAAACCACTGTGTGCGTAGTGAAACCCTAGCTCCTGACAAGATAGGGCAGGGAAACCCTACCCCAACATAGGGGTGTTTTTTACTCGCATTTACTTGCTATGTGCTTTTAGAGTGTTCCTCTACAGGGAATGCACATATCAGTTTGCAAGTCTGGGTGTCAGGCCTGCGGGCATCAGTATTTGGAAATCAATTTTCACCTGTGAGTAACAAATTCAGATTTAGGGCAGTGATTTGGGAACAGTGATTAGTGGTTGAGAACAGTTCTTTCAGTTTGTGTTTTCTAACTGTGTGTTGCCTTTATTTAAGCTGTTATGCTGTCCGTTTTTCTGTACATTATTTCCTTATTATGCTTTATTTATCTTTTTGCAAGGTAGTTTAGCACCATTGCATCCGACCAGGTAGATATTCCCCGAGCACTCTGGGTTAGAGGTCGTAGACTTAATCGGTCCAGGGATCTGGTAGACGGACAAGCAGTGTTCCTTTCTTTACCCCCGGTTACCAGACGGAGATCAGTAAGGCCCAGTGTACCAAACTAAGGCTCCGTTTGAATTTGAAGTTGACCCGACTGTACTTAAGGTCAACAAGCTGGAGAAGCTTTTCTAGCTAGCACAAGGCGTGAACTCTATCCTTGACATCGAAGATGGATATATTGATTCTGCAGTAACCTTGCCAGATCGGTTCAAAATGCCACACATCAATCGGTTTGATAGCTCTGGAGACCCCATGGTTCATCTTCAGTTGTTCTCAGACATTTTTTGATCAATAGGCCTTACTAGATTACAGAAGCTCTCCTTTTTTGGTAGGACCCTATCCGGTATAACAGCTATGTGATATGCGAAGCTGGAGGATTCTGTAAAGCAAAGTTGGGAGGAAATGGCTGAGGCCTTTATTGCACAGTACTCTTATAACACACAAATCGAGGTCACAACTTGTGATCTCGAGGCAATGTGCCAGGAGCCAAAGGAGGGCTTCTCAGAATTCGTGGCAAGGTGGAGGGCTAAGGCTTCAATGATGACTAAACGATCTTCAAAGAATGACCAGATAAGAATGGTAGTCCGCAATCTGCACGGGAAATTCCTACAGAAAATGATTGTCCTTCCTCTGTTCACATTCACTGAGCTCCATGAGATGGGAGTCTAGATTGAAGACGCCGTGAAACATGGGTTGATAATTGACGAGAAAGAGCAGGCCAAGAGGCCTTTTGTACAAAGTTCCACTGCTGCGCGGCCATCTGATGTGAGTGTTGTCACCACCATAACCAAGACCGCCAATCCTTTCGCCAGTACAACCCCGCAAACTTCAAATAGCCAGGCCCGATCCCAGAGGACCTTTACCCCACTCTACATGCCTTTATCACAAGCCCTAAGGATGCTGATCAAAAAGGGGCACCTCAAGCCGTTAGAGCCTCGCCCACTACCCGATCCTCTCCCACCAAAACCCAACCCAGCCAAGCACTGTGCGTTTCACCAGCAGCACGGTCACAACACCGACCAATGCTTCAAGCTGCATTATGAGATTCAAGATATCATCGACAATAAGTTGATCGCACCACCCCAAAAGCCAAATGTAACTACCAACCCTCTCCTCGCCCACAATCAAGTTCTTCCACCTCACAATCGAAACCTCATCCATACATTGGCCCTCCCCTACGACCCCAGCGTATATATTACCTCTTCCCACCTACCTAAACCGACAGTGTTCATCCCTAAAAGCACAAGTTTGTGTATGATAGACACATCCGTACTCCAACCTAAACCCGTGGTGGTGACAGTGGTAGAAAAAGGAAATTTGGCCTTAGAGGAGAGCACGAGTCCGCTGTCTGAGTGCTCTGAGGATTTGACTGAAAAGAAGTATGATCTGTGATGCTACATCGTGTGAGTTGGTCAAGCCAAGCCGGAAGTGGCATTGCCAACAGCAGTGGATGTCAGTGTGTTTGAGAAGATGGCCCGAGCCAAGGTTTGGATGATTTGGAAAAATTAGAGGAGGACTTAGATAATCTACAGTTCTACGACAAATAGGATCAGGGAGACATGCAGATTGACTGTTTTTATTTGAATGGGTCGACGGACAACTCGGGGTGGTTAAGTAATGAACTTGACAGGGAGGAAGAAACTGAACCAAAGCCTGAAGAAAAGAGAACTGGAATTCTGCAATGGCCGGAATGGTCGAGGAAAAGGGGAAACTGTCGGAGAGCACTGACATCAAGAATTTAGCTTAGGAACTGGGCGCTGAGAGTACCGCAGATACAGAATAGGAAGCCGTGTTGAAACGGTTTGAACAAGAGAGGGTTCAAGACAAACATGAAGTTGGAAAAGCCCAACACCTTGTGGGGGATACTTTTGATGTGCGAATGATCAGACTGGAGCTGGACAATTGTTTGTCGGTTGCCGAAGGGGTATGGTGGGAGGACGACGATTTACTTTTGGCCCACACCGATGAAGACTGGGGTGGATCCCTACCAAACAACACATGGTACGTTGAAGAGATAGACCATATGACTAGAAGTGGGCGGTATTTCAAGCCACCGCACTTGGACCAAGCTGAGGCCTTTGCGAAAGATAAGGAGTTTGAGAAGCAGAATAAAAAATAGTTGGAGGAAGAGGCAGTGCTGAAGCAACTGAAGAAGATATAAGCATATATCTCAATCTGGGGGTTGCTCATGGCTTCTTGACTACATCGACTGGCTATATTATCAGTGATGGACAAAGCCAAACTGTCCATTGACACCACCCTTGAATAGCTTGTGGGATTAGTTTTCCCAGGTGGTGCCAGCCCAACCCTAACCTTTTCCGAGAAAGAACCGCCACCGGAAGGCTCAACACACAACAAACCTTTGTACATATCTGTTGAGTGCAGAGAAAAATGGGTGCTAGTGGTGTTGGTTGATACTGGGTTGGCTACCAATGTCTATCTGTCCTGTACAGCTTATGCCATCGGTCTGAAACTAGCAGACTTCATGCCCACAACCCAAGTGATCCGAGCCTATGATAATACAAGCAGGGAGGTGATGGGCACAGTACAAATCTGAGTTCAGGTTGGCCCAGCTCAACAGGACGTTGAGTTTCATGTCCTAGACATCCCGACCACCTTTAACTTACTGCTAGGAAGACCGTGGCTGCATCTTGTAAAAGCAGTCTCTTTTACCCTCCACCAAATGCTGAAATACCCTCACGGGAATGGGGTGGCTATTGTGTTTGGAAATTCATCCATACATCCTCCGCCAGAGGTAACTACACCAGTGCTGGAAATTGACCATGGTGAGGAGGATGTATTCCTTTTAGGGTTTACTCTGGTCAAGGTTCAGATAGTGCAGAACATTTTGGCAGCTGATGAGGGCTTGTATGTCAGCGCCCAATCAATTTATTTCATGAACAAGCTCCAACATATGCCAGGGATCGGGTTGGGAAGAAGTAGCCGAAAAAATGTCGCAACATTGGCCGATGTGCCGCATAATCCACATGCCTTTGGTCTTGGCTATACGTCCACCAAAGAGGATTGGGTCAGGAAAATAGAAGAGATGGCAGGCAAAACTAGAGCTAAGCAGGTTGGGAAGCACTATGAGCTAGTTTATAGGCCGATCTGGGGAACGCTAAATGGCCATTTTGTTTGGAAGGGTGAAGACTTCCCATTTTGTGGCTTTCCCGAGCCCTGGATGAATTCTGCAAAGCAGCGTGTCCCCGACTTCAAAATTTTCTTTGACTTGAAACTATAAGATAGTGATGCCGAGGAACTGGTCGAACCAACTGCTAAAGCTGAACAGAGCATAGAAAGTGACTCAGACAGCAGCGAGCTCGAAGTAGGGGCAGCACTGGCATGTCTCCTTTCAGATCCTCCGGTCGACTCAGAGAGCTTGGGGGATTACCTGACCATCTCCATGATCGGGGACCAACCGAGTGTGGACCCATCTAGCAGCATGTTGGATGTATCTAACGCAGCAGCTCTCGTTTGGCAGCTAGAGGAGGGCTACCTGTCTTATAGTTCTGAGTTGGGTAGTGAACCAGAATCAGATTCCATAGAGTCTGTGGAGTCAAAATCAGATTTCGGTTCTTCTGAGTCTGAGTCCGGTATTCCTGGGGGTGATAACTTGGATGCCAAGGTCTTGTCCAGGTCATCCTTTTCTTTTGTTTTTGAGTCTGTTGTAACCGAAGAGCTAGAAGAGCTGGACTTTATGAATGAGAATGATGTTGCAGATTCTGAGTATTTCTCTATGCCGCTTGTTTATTGCATTCACCAAGACTTTCAAAATTTTAATGAAAATGATGAGGAAGGAATTCCTCTGGTTTTGAAAAACTTAATTAATCAGGAGGAGGAGAGGTTTGTAAAACCCCTTGCTAATGAAATCATTGCTTTTAATGTGGGTACTGAGAAGGATCCGCGTCTGGTCCAGATCGGGTCCATGTTCTCTTCGGTGGAGCGCCAGCGCTTAGTCGCTTTATTAAAAGATTTCAAAGATGTTTTCACGTGGTCCTATGAAAACATGCCTAGAATTGATCATGAGATTGTACAACATCAGATCCCTCTTGACCCCGAGGCCCGACCCGTCAAATAGAAGTTGCGGAGAATACGCCCGGATTAGGCTTTGAAGATTAAGGAAGAAGTTACCAAACATATTGAGGCAGGGTTCTTGCTTGTGTTTGAGCATCCAACGTGGTTGGCCAACGTTGTTCCAGTCCCAAAAAAGGATGACAGAATCAGAGTCTATGTCGACTTCAGGGATCTGAATAAGGCTAGTCCGAAGGATGATTTTTCCCTGCCACATATTAATGAGTTGGTGGACTTCACCACGGGCAATGCACTGTTCTCCTTCATGGATGGATTTTCGGGGTATAACCAGATTTTGATGGTGGTTGAAGACAGAGAGAAAACTGCCTTCACTATGCCGTGGGGAACCTACTGCTACAGGGTGATGTCGTTTGGGCTGAAGAATGCTGGCCCTACCTATCAAAGGGCTGCAACCACTATTCTGCATGATATGATCCACAAAGAGGTCGAGGTGTACATGGATGACATGATTGTCAAGTCCAAAGAAAGAGAGGGCCACTTCACCGCCTTGAAGAAATTTTTTCAATGGATTAGGGACTTCAGACTGAGGTTGAACCCGCAAAAGTGTACTTTCGGCATGATAGCAGGGAAAATGCTGGGCTTCTTGATCACACAAAGGGGCATCAAGGTAGATCCATTCAAAATCATGGCTATCCTAGAAATGCCACCACCAGGGACTGAAAAGAAGATGTGAGGCTTTCTGGGTAAAGTGCAATTCATAAGACGGTTTATTTCTAAGTTAACCTGGACTTGTGAATCACTTTTTGGTCTCCTGAAGAAAGGAAATAAATTCAGATGGGATGATCGATGTCAATTCGCTTTTGAGCAGATTAAGTAGTACCTTTAGAATCCTCTTGTGTTGTCACCGCTAGAGCCGGGAAAGCCTTTGATTCTGTATTTGTCAATCACAGACACCACAATGGGATGCATGCTTGCTCAGGAATCTGAGGATAGGGTGGAGAAAGCCATCTACTACTTGAGCAAGAAAATGCTAGAATACAAGACTCGCTACACCCTGCTAGAGAAAGCTTGCCTAGCCTTGGTGTGGGCTACCAGGAAGTTGAGGCACTACTTGTTAGCTCACTTTGTAATTCTGGTTTCGAGATTAGATCCCATCAAATATCTCTTCGAGAAACCAACACTTACAGGTAGGCTAGCCCGTTGATTGCTTCTTCTCTCCGAATTTGATCTGAAGTATGTCACTTGCAAGTCGGTCAAGGGGAGAGCAGTAGTGGAGTTACTGGCAGATCACCCAATAGAAGTGGATAAAGCGGCAGAATACCTATTCCCAGATGAAGCTATTCTACAAGTCCTGGAAGAGACTTGGACAATGTACTTTGACGAAGCATCCAATCAATATGTTATGGGATAGGTGCGTTACTAATAGCACTCGATGACTCCCATATACCTTTAGCCTTCAAGCTCCGGTTCAAGGCCTCCAACAGCGAAGCCGAGTACGAGGCATGTATCGCTGGTTTGGAAGCCGCCCTGGAACTAGGGGCAAAAAGGTTGGATGTTATCGAGAACTCGAACCTAGTAGTTTCTCAAGAAAATGGAGACTGGAAGGTTCAAGAAGAAAAGATGAAGATCTATCACCAGACCCTGGACATTCTGATTCCTCGGTTTGAAAAGTAGACTTCCATGCATCTACTGAGAAAGAACAACAGGTTTGCTGACGCCTTATCAACTCTATCTTCTATGATAGACATCCCATTGGGAGTCTGAATGTGTCCGATCATCATTGAGCAGAGATATGTGCCGGCCTACAAGACTATCGCCGCAATAGATGAAGCGCAACATCAAAACCCTTAGTACTATGATATCTGAAACTTCTTAGAAAAGGAGATTTATCCACCGGGGGCAAATGCCAAGGACAAGAGGGCAATATGACGGATGGTCGTTCAATTTATCATCTGCGGAGGTAAACTGTACAAGAGAGGTCATCTGGGAATGCACAAATTGTGTGTCGAAGAAGAGGAGTCAAAGCGCCTAATGAAGGCCATCCATGGGGAATAGTGCAGAGCACACTTGAATGGAGTAATGTTAGCCCGAAAGATTCTTAGGCAGGGTTAATAGTGGTCCACCATGGAGGAGAATTGTATTGGTTTTGTTTGGCAATGCCACAAATGCCAAATTCATGCTAATCATATGAACATCCCACCGTCAAAGCTGTACAACATGACTTCACCATGTCCTTTTTCAGTCTGGGAAATTGACATCATTGGGGTAGTCACGCCAAATCGAATGGGCATGAATACATTCTGGTGGCAATTGATTGCTTTACGAAGTGGGTGGAGGCTCAGTCTTATGCAGTGTTGAAGGCAGTGCAAGTGGCTAAGTTTATCAGAAATAACATCATTTGCCGATACGAAGTCCCGAATGAGATCATTTCAAACAATGGCTCCCACTTCAAGAAAGAAGTGATAGACTTGTTGGAGAAATACAATGTGGCTTTCTATAAGTCATCTGCATACCGGCCGCAAACCAATGGAGTTGTTGAGGCCGCCAATAAGAACATCAAGCATATTCTGCAGAAGATGGTTGAGACCTATAAGGACTAGCCATATAAATTGCCATTTGCACTCTGGGGCTATAGAACTTCAATTCGGACATCTACAGGAGCAACTACTTATTCTCTTGTTTATGGGATGAAAGTTGTTCTGCCAATCGAAATAGAAGTCATGTCGCTGCGAGTCATAACTGAGTGTCAGATAGCAGAGGCAGACTGGCAATAGAGAAGGTTTGAGGAACTGATGTTGTTTGATGAGAGAAGGTTGAACACATTGTACCATGTTCAGGGTTATCAACGCAGGATTGCCAGGGCTTTTAACAAGAAGGTTAAGTCCCAGAATCTTAAAGAAGGGGATTCGATATTGAAAGACAACCGTGCTCCCATCCATGACCCTAGGGACTAGTTCAGAACCAATTGGACTGGTTCTTATATCATCAAAACTATTTGGTCGGGTGGGGCTGTTATTCTCATGGACTTGGATGGCCTAGAATTTTCACAACCGATCAACATAGACAAGTTGAAGAAATACTATCCCTAAGAGGCTCGCTAGGCCGAAAGTCGAGAAGGACGACCTAGGCAAAAGTTAGAGCATTGAAAAATTAGAAATAAAGAAAAACTAAGCTCGCAAGGTTGAAAACCTTGAAAGGGTAGCCTTGGCAAAAGTTAGAGCGCAAAAGGAGAGAGTTAATACTCGAGTGAACCTGAACCAAACTACGTAAGGCCTGATTCCCATCTTCAGGATACGTAAGCAACTTCATCCTGAAGTTCGGCTGTAAACACCTTCAGATCAACTGTCCTGTCCATGTGTTTGATTAGGTCATCTTTGTCTATTCTTTACCTAAGGGCTCGGTTGTGATCTCTACTCTTAGAGAAGAGCTGGTTACAGTGCAGAACAGTGGTATTCAAACAAGGGGCAATCTGTGACTTTTTTATTTGGGGATGTATATCTTGAAGATTTATTCCGTGCATGTCAAGTGGTGATCCTTTTCAAAATGATTTTGGAAAGTTTTAATAAAAGTTGATTTTTGCTCAAATTTTACCTTTTAAAACTTAGACCATTTTTGGACCAAAAGGAAAATTTTCAGTGCTCACAACTTTAACTTCATTGATTTCAATACAAAGTTCTTCAACTCTCTGATATATAAATCAAAGGTGCTTTTATTACATTGTAAAAACTGGAAAAGAAAGGTCAAAACAATAAACTAGGGGCATAGATGAGTCAGGTGCTCCTACATCCCCCGCTCATGCTTGTGGAAGCTTCTGATGCCAAAGTGGACCCGATTTGTGCCTCATCCTCGAGCTAAGCCAAGCACTCGCCAAAAAGGACGCAAGCGAAACTAGGGGCAGGGGCCAAAAGCTCTCTTGTCCTCCAAGTAGTGAGGTACCTAGCCAAGTGTGAACCTCGGATGGGGAATGAAACCAGATACTCTACCCCCTCCTCTGGGCGGATCTAATGATGCCCAAACTGACGTCTGAACTGGAAGGGGAAGTAGAACACACAGTGTGTGAGGCCAATCAGTTGAATGCCAGGTTGTTGAGCCATGCTGTAGCTCATTTCGGTTAGATTAAGCTAGGGGCAATGCCAAGCTATGTCAACAGCAGACCTGTTGCACATCCATTCGCACCACCACCCCTCATTCAGGAAATTTATAAGCTGGTGGCGGAAGAAGTAGCCTTGAGTTGAGTACTCAAGGCAAGAATCCACTACCTTCAGCTTATCTATAAGCCACACCTGGGAAGGGATGAAAGAAAAAAGAGATGTATGTTGAGAGAAAAGTGAGGAAAGGACTTTGAGACAAAAACAAAGCATGAGTACTGAGAGATGTGAGAAACACATATTAGAAAGGGTAGGAAACATTACCTAAAGAAGTAGTGGACTCCTCGTGAATCTGGTAGTCTAAGCCCATCAAAGTCTCGGCCAGTACCAAGCCAATGCAACTCTTGCCTTCCTCCAAGCCTTGGGCCACTTTAATCAATCGAATGCTAGATCCGCCAAAACTAGGGGCAAGAAGGAAACAAGCAAGCACGCACAAGCAGAGGGCATGTTGCCAAAAACCCTACCAATGATGGCTGTCGCAGTCACCAACGTCGGAAAATTGACGAACTAAACTGGAAATGTCTAGCTCTCTGTTGTGGGCCAGAGATCGAGCCTCATGCATAATAAGTCCACACATCCGTCCCAGAGCTTGAGCGTGGCCAAAACGGGACTGAGGCATGATTTCCTCACCGCGTCGGGATTCCATTAGTGCCTGGAATTCTTTAATTGTCGGGCACATTTCTTGTCCCTTAAAGCTAAAGACGTGTGTAATCGGGTTCCAGCATCTAGCCACGGCGTGGAGTAATGGAAAACAAAGTGGAGTTCGACTCAATGGAAAAAAGGCATTTATGCTGAAACCCCGAAAATTCACCTTTTTGGAGCCGTCCAAAGTTACAATCCAATCCGTGAGGTTTTAGGCAAGAAATGACTCCATTTGTGGCAGAAAACAACAACTAGAAGGAGTTCTGGAGAAGAAATGACGAAGGCGAAGCTTTTGTAGAAGATAAGGCAGTGAGTGGAAGCCAGCTGTCAACAATCTGGAGGTTCTGTACATTAGTGGCCGGCAGGCCACTACTGATGGCTAGCAAGCCATTGTTGGTGGCCGGCAAAGTTTATTCGTGGCCGGCAGATGGCCGGCAAGCTCCCTATGTGGCCGGCAGCCTTCTTTTCTATCCTGCCGTCCACCCGTGTGTTGAAAAATGCTGAAGGCATGTGTTTTGTTCTGCTCTTTGTGTATTTTAAGGTCTTGTTTTGAGCCTTTTTGGTTTTGGCAAGTTTGTTGAGTTGTATTTGAGTTGTTTTGTTTATCGAGTTGTTGTTATGTTGTTTATCAAGTTGTATATTGTATTTTGTATTTTTGTTGTTGGTCGGTTCATTACTCGATTAAGCATCTTGTTTTAATCAAGCGCTCTTGGCCATTTCAATTCCCTGTCCGTTTCATGCAAGTGTGGTGCTCGTGATGCAAAAATAACAACATAGTTCAAAAATTCCTGAATTTTTCATTCCGAACATGGTTTTTTTTTACAAAAGAAGAGTACAAGTTTGAAAGTAAATTAGAACTTCCCAAAGCTATACATGTGCTAATGCTACCAAACAAAAAGAAACTAAGCAAAAGTACAAGTAAATCAGCGCCAGTCATCTCAGGCTCGAGAGGCCGTCTTCGTCCTCCTCTTGGGTGGAGACTCAGAGCTGTCTCCATTAGCGCCGCTGTCTGACTCAGATATCGATCAGGAACCGGAATCATTGTCGCTCTTTGCCTCAGAGCCCGACCCAGCATTGTCTTTGCTCTCAGATCTCGAGCCACCATTATCTCCACTCTCGGAGGACTCAAACTGCGGACTCACTACCTCCCCGGAGTCGCTGGTCTCAGTACCGTTGTCACTCAACACTAGCTTTAAGGGGCTCCTTTGGCCTCGACCACGACGCTTCTCTTGGCTGCATGCTAGGGCCCACCTCTCCCTCCCCTCTGCTACTAGAGGAGGTGGTGATGGTGCAGATGCAGTCGCTGCTGCTGGTGCTCTCGGTACGATGGAACCTGAAAAGATGCAGTATTGGTATATCAGATACAAGGTTTGATTGTAGATGTAGTATGATGAAAGTGGCGGAATGCAATGAGCCAGATACGATACAAGTACAGTGTAGTGTGTTAGTGCTGCATTATCAGTGTGATGTGACAAGGAGCAAAATGCATATCGTGATGTAAGTAGTGCTTCAGCAAGAATGATGTGCACAACAGTGTGGAATATACAGAAATGTGGGCAGAAAATATGGGAGAATACCTGGATGTTGTGGAGATTGAGTAGTGTCTCCCTCCTCAATAGCTCTCAAATAAAGCTAGTAGCTCGAGCAATCCCTCAGTGTACTCCGGAGGTGCCTATAAATGCATTGGGAATTATCAATATCCAGAAGGAACAAACATAAAAAAAATGGAAAGCTGGAGAAAATGTGGTACATACCGGAGGTGCATCGCGAGCTCTGATGTATCTATGCCCGGCCTCCGCTGGCTCGATCGGAATCTAGTAGGCCGTCCCGATCGGTCTCCAACATGTCAGCATGGTCAGGATCTCTGGCCAACTGATAGCCTGTCCAGCGAGAGGAGCCCTTCCAGTCTCTGCCCTTGTCAGTCGAGTCCCACCTGCCCTAGGGCACTTGTTGCCCTGCTTGCACGAGCACCCATCAAGGGAGGCATGAGATGTGTCTGGATGAATGTCGAGTATCCTCCCTTCCCGCGGAAGTAGTCAGCGTCCAAGCCATCAGTGAACTAGATCGCCTCCTGGAAGGAGAGACTCTCTGTAGCTCTCATTGATATCTGGGGGCCATAGGAACTACTGGCTTAGGCAAACCCATAGTCTGGCGCACGAACCGCTCGCCCAAAAACCAGACTCCACAAATTGGGCCCTCCAGCAAAAGCCGAAAATGGGAGGCCCCCCAGGTTCCGGCGTACTGGACTCGGACTCCAACCAGCATCGTTGCCCAAGGTTGCCAGGTGATCTGCAAACAGAGAATATATAGATTGTTAGTCTTCATCAGCCATCAGCTGTCGGTAAAGCAAAAATAACTGTGAGTTTTGGGTTACCTCCTCCGCAGTCACTATGTCAAAATACTGGTGAAAGAATGAGAAAGTCTCCCGGGTCCTACGCAGGCATCTATTGTCGGACAGACGAGAGTATGACACAACAAGGGGAATCTCCTCCGTCGAGAAATACGCATATACCCAGAGCAAAGGTCGTGAAATACGCTTATACCCAGAGCTAAAAAGAAAAGGCAACAATGAGTATACAGTGTATAGATACAGAGAATACGGAATGTAGAATGCAGAAAGTAGAATGTATAGGATAGTGTACAGAATGTACAGATACAGAGAATGCAGAATGTGCGATGTAGAAGGCATAGTATATAGATGTAAAGAATGCAGTATACAGTGTACAAAAAGTGCAAAGCAGAATGCACAGAAATAGAAGACAGAAAATGTAAAGCAAAAATGTAAAGCGTACCTCCCAGGCTCGCCAATAGCGTCCAACCCTGTCCCCCCTCCTACGAGATGTTGAGCTCATGTAGTCGTATAATGTGGCGAGGCCAGCTCCTTCCTAGTCATAAAATTGGACCTAAGGTAGAGCCACTGGGGCGTTCAGTAGATACAGTCCTACGGTGTTCCACCTGTTCACAAACAAGGTGGTACCGAAAAGAACATCAAAAAGCCATGGGCATAATGCTCAGTCTCCTCTAGGGTCTGCAGCTCACTCCTGTAGAAGTGCTCAACCAACCAGCTGTATCGGACCATGGCCAGTCTGAAGAGAGATGGGCGTGCTCCCAGCAAGTGTAGCTAGGCGGCCTCCTACTCGCCCATATCCATGTCATAAGGGATCGTATCACCCCCTACTTCTATGCCCGTGAGAATGGAGAAGTCATAGGGAGTCATCGTCATCTCCCTGGCAGTGGAGAAGTGGAAGGAGTTAGTGGTATCCCACCACCGCTACACCAGTTCGCCAAGAAATAGTCATCTCGCGATGTGGGGTGATAGCCCACGGCAGAACAGGCCGAAGTCAGCCTCATCGATGATGTCGCGTACGGCGGCAGGAAGTTCCAGATACCAGTCCCTCGCTGTCGTCGCTCTGTAGCCCCTAATGGAGCGAGATTCCTCCTGTGATCAGAACAATGATACACAGTGATATAAGAATAGGCAGATAAAAGGCAGTGTAAGAAATACAGTGCAAGAGTGTTATTAAGGTAAGAAATGCAGCGAGAGGTAAGAAATGTAGTGTAACCATACAATTGAAGCAAGGAATACAGTTGAAGTAAGAAACATAATGTAAAGTGAAGAAAACCTGAAAATACAATGTGTACCTCGGTGGCCCTATGGGACAAATGGGAGTCTGGCTCCTGTAGCAAGAGATCCTCCGACGCGCATCGCGTGAACTCACAGAAATGCCTAATGCCTCCGGGTGGCAGTACATGTGTCTGGGGATGGTATGTCGTCGGATTGAAGGGGCGTACTCCCAGCGGTAATATCTCGGGCTCAAGCTCAAGAGCGAAATCTGCCTCCATCTCTGCCGGAGGTGATAACTGGGGTGGAAACTTGAGGGGAGCTCCGTCATGGAGGAGATTGTCCGCCATCTGGAAAAAAGATGAGAAAGTGGTTGAAAATGATGAAAAACGGAGAAAAAATGACAAACTTGGAAAAAGTCAACCCTAGGAGAGAGAAAATGGAAGGAAAAGTCAAAGCCCAAGAAAAGGCACAAAACCCGAGCGAAGCTCAAGGGGAACAAGCCTCAAGTGATGAAACTCCATGAAAAAGCACCGAAATCAAATTTCAATCAGTTCAAAATGGAGGAAACAAAGAGGGTTTAGCAAATAAACTTCGCATAGGGTGTCAGAAAACGCGTAGAAAGCCTGTATCTAAAGAGAAAAGGCACCTAGAAAGATAAAGGGAAGAAGTTTGGATGTGGGGTTATGAGGAAATGAAGTGTCAAGCCCAATACTTAAAGACCCGCTGGTGAAATGACCAAAATGCTCGAATCTGTCGCGAGTGGCCGGCAATAGCAATTCAAGGCCGACAGGTGGCCGGCAACCCCTCCAATGGCCGAAAAGTTGCTTGTGGCTCTCTCTGGTGTCCTAATGCTGTTTTGTACCTCTGTTTCCTGAGTGGTATATGAGAGGTGCTTGATTTGGAAGCTTACAACCGCATTTTAGCGTGTGACTATGTCCCATTTGCCGTTGTGAACGTAGTGTATCCTTTTGTTGTTTCTGAGTCTCCGAGAGGACAATTGGAGGTTGTGTCAAGTATTTTTTTTTTTTTTTTGTTTAATCGAAATGGCATCTTTGTCATCTTTCCTTTCTTTTCTCATGTGCGCACGTTGCATGCATCCCTTGCATCTTTTTTTGAATTGTGCATAGAGCATGCTCATGCTACTCATGCATAGAATATGCATCTCATTTATCCCGGTTGTTTATCTCATGTAGAACATGCATTTTCACTGTATCGCACTTGTTAAGTTCTTTATTTTCTTCCTTTGCCAACACAGACAAACGATATTGTATGTACGGTTCATTCACTTTGTGCATCTATCACATACTAACCGGCAAATGATATTGTATGTACGGTTCATTCAGAGGAGTTCTAGTTAAATTCAATTGTATCTCGGTAGGAGAACCTACACCGTCATTTTGTGCATCTGTCACACTTGTTCATTTCGTGTATATATTGCACACCACTCTCAAGTTTCTCGAGATGTGTGAAACATGGCCCTGAGTAATTTTTTACTTCTAAAGACACGTGACACGTGGCCTTGGGCGGGTTCTATCTCGGGACATAGGAAACATGGCCTCGAGCGATTATTGTTTCTCAGGATGCGTGAGATGCGGCCTTGGGCGGGTTTTACCTCGGGACATGTGAAACATGGCCCCGAGCGGTTTTTGTTTCTCAGGACGCGTGAAATGCAGCCCTAGGTAGATTTTACCTCGGGACGTGTGAAACACGGCCCCAAGCAATTTTTGTTTCTCAGGACGCGTGAAACGCGACCCTGAGCAGATTTTATCTTGGGACGTGTGAAACACGGCCCCGAGCGGTTTTTTGTTTCTCAAGACGCGTGAAGCACGGCCCGAGGTTGGTTTTATCTCGAGACGTGTGAAACACAGCCTCAAGTGGTTTTTGTTTCTCAGGACGCGTGAAACGCAGCCCTGGGGCAGGTTTCATCTTGGGACTTATGAAACACGGCCCCGAGCGGTTTTTGTTTCTCAGGAAACGTGAAACGCGACCCTGGGTGGGTTTCATCTCGAGACGCATGAAACGCAAGCCCAAGCGATTTTTCTTATCTCTCAGGACGCATGAAATGCGACCTTGAGTAGCTTTTATCTCAGGATGCGTGATGCACGGCCCTGGGTGGGTTTCATCTCGGGATGCGTGAAACACGAGCCCAAACGATTTCTCTTATTTTATCTCGGGACGTGCAAAACTTGGCCCCGAACGGTTTTTCTTGTTTCTCAAGACGTGTGAAACATGACCCCAAGTAGTTTTCTCAGTTTCTGGGGGTGCGTGAAATGTAATCCTGAGCGGTGTTTTCTTTCCTCGCCTCTTGTTTTGGCGCAGTTAGGGTGCGGTTTTATCTTCTTTTTGCATGAAGCTGCTCATTCATATTCTGTTATCTTGATTATTGTATCGTCATTGTTTATCGCATGTTGTTATTACTTATTGCATCATTGTGCATGATCATGAGTTTTCAAAATCATCGGCTTCACGAGGTGTGTAAGTTCAACCGTGAAACTGCTTTGCATGCATATCATTTGCATCGCCCCATAACTATGCTGGTTTGATTCCTTGCAAAGGGATATGAATGCTGCCTGTGGGCATAACCGTTCTTGGTCTTGTTTGTTTGTCCTAGTCTTCGGCCTTGTCAAAATAGGTCGTCTTCGGGCTTTGACATTCACTCACATCATTTCATGACTTCCGAGTTCTATCAACGATGGGCAACTGTAGACACCCCATTTTTTACCGTTCTCAAGATTTGGACGTCATCGCTTGCGTACTCGATGATTATGACTGCATGTGCCGTTTTAGTGCCCGAAGTCCTCGGTGGAATGCCATGTCTTTGAGCCTTTAAACCTGTCTATTGTATGCCTTATTTAAAACCTTCAAGCCTGTAACCCTTGGTGGCTAGCCAGCCACTATTTGAAGCTGCCAACCACCAATTGTGCTTGCCGGCCATCAGTGTCTTTTTTCAAATATTTTGTTGACAGTTGTGCCAGCTGTTGGCACAATTGGCTGCATCTCCCTACATGTGTATGGAGGGATATATCTCCGCCAAATGCATGTTTTTCTATATATATGGGGTCTCCTCCCCATTTTTGAGGGTTAGAATTTTTGGAACAAAAATCTCTCTCTCTCTCTCTAGATTTCTCTCTCTATTGTAAATTTGTGCACATTAGCCTACATACACTGCACTTTTGCCTACACCTTCTTAATCAAAGTTGATCACCTTTGGACTGAGGTTCCTTGAGGCCTTCTTAGAGCTCTTTAAGGTGGTTTTGTCTTGAATTATTGCCTAGAATTAATCTTTGCTTCAAGAGGTATAACACTTGTCCTTTTAGCTTGTTTTGCATACTTGTTTTTCTAACTTTGTCCCACTGATTTTGGGCTGTTTTTGGGCTATAAAACCTCTATTTTTGTGGTCTGAAATTTGTGGTTTTAGGCCATTTAAGGTTAGGGGGTGGTTTACCTTTCTTTATTTCTTGTTTGGAAGGCCTTTCCAACTTTGTTTCCCACTTTCAAACTATCTTTTTTTGGGCTTTTGAACACTAAATTTCAACGTATTTTCAAGGGTGAAAATCATGTTTTGAAGTCCAAATTTGGAGGGTTAGCCTCCCTTTCTTGTGTCTTGTTTACTAGCCTAGATAGCTCGATATGTTAGCTTATTTTTCTAGCCATTTGCAGCTCAATTCCAGCATTTTTTAGCCCCTGTTTTGGACTGTTTTAACTCTATTTTTGGCTGGTTGTTGCATTTGAGTCTTGTTTTGCAAGCTTCTAGTGTAAGTGTCCTTACAAGCTTGGTGTTTTAGGCCTTTAGACACCACTTGTTTGAGTTGATTGCATGTTTTAGTGCTTTTCTCACTTAATTTCAACAAGCATAATCTCTGCAACCTCCCTCATTTCTTGACTCTTTGTTTGCTTTGAGGGTTGTTTCAATCTTAAGATTGTTTAAGCTTGAGATTGAGGTCCATGCTTAATGGTTTAATCCTCTTTTGGGGGGTTCATTATCAACGGCATGACATCTCTCTCTTGCCTTAAACTACCCCTTGTTTGACGCTTCCTTCTCTTTTAGAGGACTCAACTCACCAATGGATTTAATTGGTTAAAGAATGGAAGGGTAATTAAAATGAGTAACTAAAAATGGAAACTAAAATTGTGCAAAGATAAGAATTGATTATGTTTTGGTATGTTCAATCGGACGTTAATTGAACACAAGAAAAATTGGGACATTTCATACTCAAAGTGATGAAATGTGCCAAGTTTCCTAGGTCTCCATTGCCCTTGATCAGGCATGATAGGGTGAAGGTTGTGAGTCTTGTTTGATTATTTATTAACTTGTACACCTTGGCTCTTTGGCCGTCATGCAATGAAATTGCTTGATTGATGGTTTTTGAACCAAGTGTATCACTCATTTGAGCTTGTTTTGATGATAAGGAGGGATACACAGTACAAATAGCTTGTGAGAATACCCTTTCTTTGCTCTGTTTGCTCTCTGTTGCAGCAAGAAATGGTGTATCATCAGTGGCTGGCCAGCTACTGTTTCTGGCCGGCAGACCATTAGTGTTGGACGACAACCCCCTATTGGTGGCCTTCTGGCCACTAGTGAATTTTCAGCAGTGTGCTTCTGAAGCAGAGCAGAGTTGATCTGGAGAAGGAAAACAACGTAAGTGTTGTGCAACAGAGGCATACAGCAGCAAGACAGTGGTTGTTTTCAGGTGAAAAACCTTGCATCCTTGTGCATTCCTCTTTTCCCGAGGTGGAATAGCTAGTGTAGCATAGTATTTCATTGTTGTAATTAGTTAATTTCTTGTACGAAATTAATTAGTTAGTTTGCTGTTGTAATTGTTTATTTAGCTAACTAGAATAGTTAATTAGTTGTTTTGGTAATTAGCTAGAATAGTTAATTAATTAGTTACTTAATTTGTTGTAATAATTAATTAATTAGCTTAGAATAGTTAATTAATTTATTTTAGTCAAGTTTTGTAATAATTAGTTAAGTAGTTTAGTTTAGCTAGGTTATTCATTCGAACCCTCCTGCGCGAGGGCATCAATGTTGTAATAATGTGCATGTCTTCCAACCCCACGTTTTTCACCTTTTTATTTATCCGTTTTTGATGGTTAGATTAGGGGTATCACGTTTCAATTAGCATATCGCATGTTTACATCCATTCATTTGTCTTGCATGCACCGAGGCTCGGTTCATCATTCTAACTGCATTGTTAGTTTAATATACTTCTTTGAATACGTGCTTAGACCGCATGCTATTTATTTTATTCATATGCCATATTAGTAGTCGAGCCTATTTTAGGTTCTTTATTGCATGCGTTGCATTAGCCATCTTGTATAGTTAGGTATCATGCATATTTTTCTAACTCTTTTGTTTTATCTTAGCTTGGAGTACAAGGTGAGTTTTTAGTGCTTTAGCATACTTGCATGAGTGTGAGTGACTGCCATGACCAGCATGCTTGCCATGAGGCTAAGTGCTTACTTGTTAAACTGTTTGAGTGCCTGTGGATGAAAGCATGTTGCTTGAATTGGAACGATTCAATAAATGTACATTTAAGTCCACTTTGTCAAATGGCAAATTCACAAGCTTTAAGCCCACTTTGTCAAGTGGTAAATTCAAACCCTTTTCAAAAAAACAAACATGAAATTGAATTGTTCCAATTTGAGCAAACTAGTCTATACCTTATGTGTGCGCGCATCACATAGTAAATGCTAGCCTAATAAACTAGAACAAGAGTCTATAATGTTGGTAAGAATCATATCATGATTAGTAGAGGCCGATCTTTGATCGGGTGAGCGAGGGTGCTTAATTCATGACCTTCCCCTCTCGTACCTAAGTTCCCGAGCTGAGACAATCTTGGTGATGACAGACACGTGGCCTTTGGCACAAGTCATGGGTTTCCTAAATTTTTCTAAAAATAAAATATTTAGGTGGCGACTCTGTATCTGGCAAAGTAGTCCAATTTTGGCATTTTTTATTCAAAATCGATTTTCCAAAAGATTTGCTAGATTTGGACTCTTTGGTGTTTATCAATTTCACATTGCACTTGTGAGATTAGATTCAGAACTGCGGGAGTCTGAACTGTAGAGCTTATATTTTGAACTTCCAAAAAGGGGGAGGGGAGAAAAGTCGAGCTACAGTATCATCTATGTTCAATGGTAGTAGTTGGTTAAAAGACCTAAGGTTTTTATTTAAGATTCAAATAATTACTTTAAAGGAAAATTCTTTAGGTTTATTCGAAAAAGGTAAAACAGATGAGAAGATAATAAATGAGTTTTCTTTAAAAGTCTAGTGGACTTTATGAGGAAAGTGTCCACCTATGTATACTCTACTTTGGTACAAAAATGCACATTATCTATTTATGTATCACTTGTAGTATTCATGATCGCATACAACTATTGATCTTATTGTTGGGAATCTTTGTAGATCCCTATTGGACATATTTGTTCATCCCACGTGTTTTACTATTTTCAAGAACGGAGTCAGAAACATAGGTTTGAAGATCGAGAAGTTAATTGTCTTTCAAGAGTATTATTTTTGGAGGGCAAATAAAGATGTACAGTGTGGTGAAGTCTTGAAGTGTCAATGTATACTCCTGTGTAATTATTTATATTGTAAATCGAAATGTAGGCCACGAGGCATGTGTTGTAATGTATCAGACATTCTATTATTGTAATTATTCGGGAGGGAACATTTTCTTGTTAAGCATAATTATTCTTGTTGTTCCAATTTGTGTCATTTAATTGGATTTAAATTAAAGGTATTCGTGTGACAAACGCCGTGCCTTTTTGAGGGACTCATTTCCACACATTGTACCAAACTCTAATCATCCCACATCGAATTTGTATCATGTGATCTATAATGATAACCAATTGTTTGTCAAACAAGTTATCAAAATAGATTGTGTGACGCCTCAAAAATTGGAAACATCAAGGAATACAATAATTAGAGGGTTTTTTTTTTTTTTTTTGTGTGTGTGTTAATGTTATACAAATAGACTCATAACTTCTTGAATTCGTAGCCTACATGTTTTATTTTCAAGATTTAAGGAGGAATTCCATACCTAGGATGTGAATTCAAGTGTTGTTTAGCTCAATTCTTCAAATCCTCCACAATTTCCTTCAAATTCCCCTTTCTCTCTCTCTAAATGTTGAGCCTAGCTTCCTCCTCTCCCAAAATCTCAGCCCATGTGTTTGTATAAGTGAGTTCACAACATGTGCTAAGCTTATATAGAGTGTAATTAACTTAGCTTAATCAAAGTTGATTAAGGTTAATTAATTAAACTCATTTTTAACTAAGTTCAATTAGTTTATTCTAATTATTTTGGTAATTGGCCTATTGGGCTAGTCAATGTTGGCTTCCGAAGCCATTTGGGCTTTCAATTTCTGATTCTAAGTCAATAAGTGAACAGATATTCCATGAACTAGCAGATAAGTACAAAATTAAGCATGTAATTACACAATTTAAATACACAATCATGCAATTAAGCTTATTGAAACAATATAATATAATACTTTGGAGGCCGGGGTCATCACATATTCTCTCTTAAAATGAAACAAAGCTATCCTTTTCTATCCACTTCTTACATTATTTCCAAAGGCATACCTTCAATCTAAAAATCCGAGTTATTTATATATTATTTAGCATGTTTTAATCATAAGATAAGTGGAAAATTTCTCATTGTTGCCCTCTTTTTCTATTACTCTTCTAAATTCAAGTGTTATGTGTGAAAAACCAATATTTCCAGCCCAATTTCAAAAATTCTAGAAAAATGAAGAAAAATCTCCTTGACCGCAACTTTATATCAAAGCCTTACTTAAAGTGTTAGATTTCAAGAAAAAAAATGGTTTTGTTGAAAAAGAGTGGATGGTTTGAGAGAAAATCCGATTTTCGTAACAGTCGATGAATCTGGATAGTGTTAAAGTATTTCTTAAATAATTACAAATCTAGGAAAGCTATCCCACTTCTGAAAAATGCTCTAGAAACTAGATAAATTCACTACAAATCCTAGGAAGGTCAAGTATCAAAAAAATCTGAAAATGTCTCTTAGATTGTGATCTTTAGAGTATACCAAATTTGGAAATTTAGTTTTTGTTAATGATTCATGTTCTTTATTTCTTGAATGTGCTTTTTATCACTTGTTTGAACCTTAGTATGACATTTAAATATGTTTGTGAATATATTTCTTTACTATGGTGGTTTGATGATGCTTATACTTTGCAGAAATTATTGTCTCAATAGTTGACTTAATTTAAAACATCTAATTCAACAAGAAACTTTATTGGGGTCGTAATTGGTTTTCAATCACTTAAGTAACTTCATAAGATAATACTTATGTTACATTGAATTGGTTAGTAGGACATGTTCCCTACTTAAACTAAAGTTTTGTGCAAGTGGTTATTTCAAAACCCTTGATTAGATTGGTTGTATTCGGACCCTAGTTGGTTTCAGTGTGACAAGGTTGGAAGAGATTATGGGAAAGACCCTTTTTTTATTGTCTCTTTTGAGGTCCTAGGTTAGCGTTACGTGGCATGTAACTGTTGTAGATATTCAGGTAAGGTTTGTAAAGCAGCAAAAGAGGGGGCATATCGAATAATTCGAATACAATTCTTGCGGTTGGGAGGACGAAATTACTTTGGGGGGATTTCTAGATTACTAAAATCTAACTTTATAACACTGTGCTTGTTTGCTTAAATATCATGCTTAATTACTTATTATAATTGGAATTGTGTATTGGATTGAGAAAAATGGACGGAGTGTGTGTGCGTTTACTAGGTATTCCAAACTCATGGCATTTCATGCCAGGTATTAAAGACTATTAGGCGGTCGAAGGCAAAGCTTAAACATTTGAAGATGTATGGTTATTCTAAAAGAATTAGGAATTAGTTTTTGATAAACCTTTCTTGTAGTCTTGTTTTGGGATTATAATATTAAAACTCTTGTCGTAATTAAGACATGATCTTGTAATTATTATTTTACTTTTTTTTTTTTTGTAACCTATCTTTTATTTTCTCCATCAACTTATGTAGTCCTTGTATTAATACCTTGTTAAGATCTGTCAAAAATGTAGTTTTGCTATCTAAGAAGATTGGACTTAGAAGGGAGGCTATTTTGACTCCTTCGATCTTTCCTAGGATCTTACTTGGTTATTGACCAAATGACTCATTAGTGATGTTTCCTAGACTTCAACCTTAGAGTAGATTTTGGGGCGTCACACTTGTAACCTTAGAAAAACTCTATATTTATTTGTTAATATATTCTTTGATGTTCTCAATTTTTGGGGCATCACATACATGTTACACGAAATATACTTGCACCCCCACAGCGTAGGAATTGTACCCAACACAAATTAAACTTGCACCCCATGAAATTTAATTAATTTTTATCAGATTCACTTTATAATAAATAATTTCATTTAACTTTTGTACATTTGTGCCTTCCATTGCCTACTTTAAATTGTAATAATCCCCAATTATCATGTCAATTGGAGTTGTGGGTTTTATTCATTCTAAATATCTTTTTGTTATGAGTTTTTTTTTTTTTTTTTTTTGTGTGTGTGTGTATGTGTGTGTGTGTGGTTATTTCATGATTTAGTGGTCATGGTGTAAGCATATTTAAAATAGGGACATTGTCAAATTATTGCCAAGAAAAATACCTGCGACCTACATAGAGTATGATTGTATCCCCACAACATAGGACTTGCACCCAACACAGAATATACTTGCACCTTTGAAATTTGTACATAATTACTCACATACCTATTTCAAAACCCATAACTACTTGCCCCAAATAGTTATAGAAGTTAGAGATGCACCCCCTTCAACTTCTTGTTGACATTTTCCTCGCTTTACATCCTCTCATTCTTATCATTGGTTTTTTCTATTTTTTTTTTTAATTTTTTGTCAAACAAGTTGTTGAGTCAAAATTATTAGATAGTTGTGTGTATATATAGAGAGAGAAGGATAGGCGGAAGTCACAAAAAGGAAGTAGAGAGCAATGGTTATGGAAGAAAAAGGGAAGTGGTTGTGTAGTGAGGAGTGAAGGGATGTGGCGACACTGGAGAAAGGAAATAAAAACAAGGGGCAAATTTTACTTTTTGTCTATGTTTTTGACTAATTATAAATAAATTTATATCATATAGACTTTTGAATAAATAATTTCATTTCACTATAATTATAATGATTCTGGTTTCAACCAACCCTTTTAATTGCTTTTGGATCCGAGAACCCGAGTGTTTAACTGTTGTTCATCTCATTTTCATCTTGTCATTTATTAAGTTTGGCTTTTGGGAGTTTTGGTTGTGTTTGAAACAGGTTGGGTGGTTAATTCTTCAAAGAGTTGTTGCCCAGATTTTTGCTTGTTCGCTCGAGCGGTCTTTTGCAGTTTGCAAAACTAATGAGAATTTGTATTCTTCCCTCGAGCAGTCCTTCTTGCACTCGAACGAACTTTTGCAGGTCTGAACTACTGGAAGGGGGTCATTGTGTGCTCGAGCGGTGTCACTTATTGTGTCAGTCGCTCGAGCGGTCTGTGCTTATATCAATCTGAGAAGAAGACCTTTTTGCTAAGTTCTTTTTTTATCTTTTTCTTTCTCTAAATATTCCAAACCCTAGATCTACTTTCTCTCTCTAGTTCTTGAACTTTTACCAAATACTCTCAATTTGTGTCTTTCCTAACCCTAGTCCTTTGGAGTAAAACATAGAGCACGTCGAGGACTTCGTCTTGATCGGAGCATCTAGTGTTTTTGTCATCGTCAAATTCTACCCATCATCTATTCATGTCTTCTACTTTGAGATAGAGATTTCTTTGACTCTTTTTTTTATTTTAGCTTAATTATTTGTCTTTTCAAAAGGGTTATGTGTTTGGGAAATTTTTGTAAAACCTAGGGTTTAGTTTGAAATCAAAATAGGGTTTTTCCAAATTGATTCTTGAAAATGGTTATAGGAATATGGTTGTGGATGAGTTGTGTGGAAATGGTGGAAATCTTTTTCTCAAAATAAATTTTGGAAACAACAAGGGGTTTTTGCCCTAATTTTGGATATTGGAAATTGTGAAAAGGGAAATGGAAACTGATATGGGATATTGTGAAATTGGAATGATGATTATGTTAATGATGATGGTGGAGTTGGATATGTATTATTACTCCCATTGGAATTGATGAGAACGTATTTTGATTGGAATTTATCTATTGTTTAGAAATATCTATTTTGGGCTATCGACGGAGGATAGTCTTGATTGTTGTAGACATTTCATGAGGATTAGGTTGAATTGAAACTAATTTCTCATCCATTATGCATTGAGCATGATTATACATTGAACATTGTAAATGTTTTTGAGAAAAATGAATGAATATCGTGGTGAATCTGGTTAGGGGTATAGTGTGGTTTTATTATGTTGGCCTGTGTGTCCTTAGTGAAAGTCCAGAAACCCGCACGGTTAGGTGTCAATCCTTCTCATTAGTGCCAGTAAAATGGCTCTGGTAGTGCTTATACAGCCTACTTGCAGACACGTATCTAGAGATTCCCAATGTGTTGTATCCACTGCCTTGTTTTCTATATAAAAGGATTATTTTTCATGAATTGATATATAATCTGGCATTGCATAGTTTTGAGATAGAAAACGGGACATGTTTGGAAAATTGCATTCATTGTGCATTCACCTTATAATTTTGCTAAGATTCATATACTATGTTAGAGTATCTCTACTGGGCTTTGGCTCACACTATGTAGGAAACAACTTTTAAGTACTGATGATATGCCATTGCCAAGGACATAGTTTGGGAGGACTCAGAGCTTAAGGCTTCTCTTTTTTGTTTTGGTTTGATATGATTATTTGTTTAAGCCTCGGGCTTTATTTGTATTGAGTTTAAACTCATTTTGTTGTAACCAAGCATCGTCTTGAAAAGTTGTAAGCCATTAGGGCATTTCTTTGTTTGATTTTAATTTCCTTTCTATTCCAGTTTTGATGTCATATGCTATAGATTCAAAATTTCGGATTTATGAATGTATATTGCATATGTCACCTTTTGTAATGATCATATATAACATAAGTGGAAGATATCAGATTATCGATTAATTGACTTACTATTATGAGTCGGGTTTTATGTTAATTATTTTAGGGTGTGACAATAATACATTTGTGCATTCTCTTTTCTTAATTGCAACAATCCCTAACTATCATGTGAATTGGAGTTATGGGTTTCATTCATTTTAAATATCTTGTGGATATATATATGTATATTTTGAATTGGTTGTTTAATGATGTTTGTTTTGTTAGTGGTTATGATGTATGCATACCCAAAAATAAGACATTGCTAAATTATGTGCACACCAAATACTTGTGCGATGTTCTTACTCCTTTAAAGCAATTGAGTGCATTATTGGTAATCTCTATTCCTTTGGGTGTCTTCTTCATTGTTAAACCTTTTGAAGCTTGTGTTATTATTCATTCTCCCTTGTCGTTGTTCCGTTAGGTACATCTTTGTGTATTCTGAGATGTCATCTTGTACTTTTGGGTGTTTGAGAGAAACCGAAAAGGTTAGCCAATGTTTTGGTAGTTCCTAGTCTCACTTTCAGGTTGAGATTGCTCGAGCAGTAAAATTGACCTTCCAGTACTTTTGTTTGCATTTTGAACTTCTGGGAGCATGAATTCTTTGCTCAAGCGAAGAATTCATCGCTTGAGCGGTCTTTTATAGAGGGAAATGGAGTTTCTAGGAATGGGTGTTTTTTGCTCAAGTGCAAGTTGAACCACTTGAGCGGTCTTTCAAATTGAACTGTTCGCTCGAGCACTGGATTGGTCATTCTAGTGGTCTGTCCGTTATCAACTCCAAAATTGAGACAAATCACTTCAAAAATTAAGCTTTACACACTCTTCCATCACTTTTAACATCACACACTCTCTCTACATTAACCCTCACTCTCTTTTCTCTTATCTCTCTCTAGAAACCCTCTACTCGTTTGATTTACTCCTTCACTATCCATTGAGATTTCAACTTCGTGCCTTTTTTAATTTTGGAGAGCTCGTCAAGGGCTATGTGGTGTACGGTGGAGATCAGAGTTTAACACCGTTGATTTCAGAACTTTTCATCATTTCTTCTCAATGTCTTAAGGTAGGGATGTTATTTGAGTTATATATATGGTTTTTAGCATATCTTGTTCTTTTCACTATGTGGGTGTTTGGAAAGTTGCTATTTTAATAAGCTATTTTAGTTTTTGACTATTTTAGTAGGCTAAAATTTTTATGTTTTGGAAAATGATTTGATTTTTTTTGTAGTTGGATGTGATATTTGTGAGAGAAAAAGTGAAATAATTATGGGTTTGATGTGGCATTTTAATTTATTGGCTATTTTAGTCTATTTTGTCTTTTTTGTAAATTTTAGCCTAAAAAAGGCTAAAATTTCACTTCCCAAATAAAGCTTATGTTTTCTAGTGTAGGTTGGTTTTTAGATGTTGAATTTATAAAAATGTAAGAGAAATTTATTCTTTCTCATGATTTGGTCTAAGATAAATTATTTTGGATATACTATGAACCATTTGGGGATGTATGCTTGTAGTGTTTTGAAAATAAAGGAAAAATCCTATTTTTGATAAAACCCTAGATTTTTGGGGTGATTAGGGAAAAAGTGAAATTGATGTAATAGTTATGAAATTGATGATAAAGCTCTTGAAAAATTGAAGAAAATTTCTAGGTTGTTATATTGTTAAGGTATTCATGAAAGGAAATGAAAATTTTGGTTGAAGAATTATGGGAAATATGGGATGTGCATGTTGGCATTTTGAAAATTTGAATAATGGATGTTGATTGTGAATATGTGGGAATCTCATATGTCACATGGATTTGTACCTTGCTATGATTTTGAGAATTATTGAATCATGGAAGTTATACTTGAGCAAATGTGAGAAATGTTGGTGATATTGTATAAAAAAGATATTTATATGTAGTCAATTCTCATTGATTCATTTGCATTATCTTGAATTTTGTTCACTTGCAATCGTAACTCTGAAATAAATTCTTGGTTTGAGAAAAAATTGTTGTTAATGAAAACATTTCGGAGTAAATACATTTGGTAAGTCCGGTTAGGGGGTGTAGATTGGAAATTAAGCTAGCATGAGTGTCCTTGGTGTAAGACCAGAAACACGCGCGTATGGGTGCCTAAGCCCTCTGATTAGTAGTCGATAAGGTAGGATTTTGGTAGTGTTTAATATGCCTACTTGCAACACTAGCCCTGGGGAATCACCTGAGTCATATTTACTACCCCATTGTTTAAATCTTGGTTTTCATGAAAATAATGAACCTTGAATGAAATATTGCATGCACTTCAAAAGAAATGTAAACCTTTGACATTTGATCATGGAATAGCATTGTATTCATATAACTATATGAGATTGCTTAAAACATATATACTTTCTAAAGATATCTCTATTAGGCTTTGTACTCATCCCTATTGGAATTGTGCTGGAAAGTATGCAGCGATCCCGCCTAATTGAAGGCATGGAATGTGTTGAGAGCAATAGACTCCCTTTTTGTGTGATGTTAATGAAAGCCAAGGGCTTAATGTGTTGGGTTGATAACCTTTTTGTGTAACCGGGCTTAATGCCTTGGAACTTGTAGCCTCAGGGCATTTACTTTATTGTTCATTTCTTTTTCTTCCTTGTAGTTGCACATACTACGGATTCATCTTTTTAGGAGGGTGAATATGTATTGCATGTGAACACTTCTTTCGTATGCTCCTTATCTGAAATGAAATACTGATTGAGGGAGTTGGTCGATCAACGTAGGATTGCATGTTGGGTTTGTCTAACTCATCTAATTTTATTGTTAATATTTTGGGGGCGTTACACTTGTATCCAACACATACCATACTAGCACCCCCACAGCATATGACTTGCACCTTACATAGATTATTCTTGTACCTTGTGAACTTTAAATCAATTTGTATAAGATAGACTTTGTAATAAATATTTTCATAATTAAATGCAATTTGAGGATGAGCATAACTAGAACCATGCTTTCCATAACTGAACGCAATTTGAACTTTGACTCATGTCTCGTCTAAGGATGAATATGATCAAATTTTTGACTCGCGGCTTGTTAGAGGACGAGCGTGACTAGAACCTTATTTTCTATAAATTGAACACAATTTGAATTTTTACTTATCTAGAGATGAATATGACTGAACTCTTGACTCACCTCATTTGAGGATGAACGTGATTGAACTGAATTTCATGCACCATTGGAGGATGAGCATGATTGAGAATTAGTTTTTGACGAGCACTTATATAGAATTGCATGTTCATAACCACACAACGATGTGCATACTGCTTTTAGTTTTTCCTTTTTTTTTTGCATTCACAGGATGCGCATGGCAGATTTCAAATTGAATTGAATCTGGTTGATGTGAATACCCAGGTGAGTATGAGAGGAATTGTCTTCTCCCTTGTTTTTAGTTACTTAGTTGTTGCATGCTTGGTGCTTGTTTGCTTACCTTTTTTTAAGAACTCTACTCATGCATGAATGAATTGTTGCACATCACTTGTCCTAGAACTACACTGATCTGATTCCTTACAATGAGGATATGTAGGCAACCTGCAGATTTGATCATTTGCATGTTTGTTTGGCACTACTTTAAGTCTTATGGCCTTATGAACTGGGCTAGTCTCAAAGCTTTGACATTCACTCCCGTCACCCATGACTAATCGAGTTTTGTCAAAGAGGGACAACTGTAGACACCCCATTTTAATCGACTATTAAGACTTAGGTTCTTGAAATTCTTCCTGATGATAAAAGGTATTATAATTTTGACTTTTAAGATGCTTGAAATTGTTAAAGTTGTTGTATTGCTATTTTCATGCCAAAAACTATTTTTAACCAAAATTATCGTTTTCGGCTCATTTAGAAGACCTGTTTTGATTTAGTAAAAGTTATAATTGGAAATTTTTTATTTTACATAAACTTGTATCCGTTTAAGTTAGATTTTCAATTCCGCTTGAATCACCTAAATTCGATGAAAGAGATATGTCCAAAATACAAAAGGTTGTCCAGTATGTGCGGTCATATCTGCAGTTACACGTGCGATTTCTGATTATACGACTGCACATGGCTTAAGGTGTTACACGTACAGTCAATCAAGAATCCTCGTTTCTTTGGGATTGTGTTGCATTTTGGGCTAGAGGCGCCTTGAGTTAACAATGGGAAAACCCTAAGACAACTTTTTTTAGCCTCTAAGTCAGCCTATACCTATAAATACACACCCTTGTCTCCCATTTTGATGACCTCGAGGTGTTAGAGTCAAAACTAGTTGTTCAGTTAAGCTAAGAGAGTGAGTATTCATTCACTATCCTTCAAATCTGAGATTCCCAATCTAGATACAACAGCTAATCAACAACTAAAAGTAGATCTAAGGTTGAAGATGTTGGAAAAATGGTTTGGAAACCATTAATAGGTGAATGAGAAATTGACTCCAAAGTGCACCATTTGAGTATAGTTTTAAGATGAAATTTATTTAATTTAAAATTAAATCTATTTGTTATATTTTTTGATCAAAATTAAAGCAGATTTGATTCAAAATTCGAATTTGTTTGAAAGAACAGTCATATATGTTCTTTGTACCTATTCCACGGAAGAGTAGCGTTTCTTTATAGAAAAGAGATGTGTCTTTTCATTGAAAACTTACCATGACCTTTCGAAAAGCAACCAATTCACCATTGCATTCATTAAACATGTAATTCATCTTGTGTTTTATTTCCTTTCGCACTCTGTCTTTTTTGTAAAAGAATTCTCCATAGTAAGGTTCGCCAAACTTGTCGTGGTAGTGTTGCTTCAACAAGGTTCGATCATTGTATCCTAGGAGACGAAAGTCCGATAAAAATACTCATGAGCACTATAGCGGGGGACGAATTTGGCTTAAGGAAATTATGTCCAACACAAGCCTCGATCACATTTGGTTTTGTTTCCAGATTTTACAATCTGTTTGTAAGTTTTCTACATCTGTAAGTATTTTTGGTTCTCTGTATAAAGTTTGGTTTGGTGTTACCCAAATAATTTACGTTATGTTCAACTTATATCTTTTTAATATAATTTGGTAATATATTTGATGCAATGATTATGTGTTTCACATTGTACACATAAGAGATTATTCCAATAGAAGAAAGTCAATCAATCAATAACCAAAGTTTGAGGGAAGTATTCAAGCACATTTTGTTCGCTTTTTGGAAGTTCTATGGTTTGATATTCAAACCAGAGGTAGTGTTCTTGTTCATTTTCAATATTAGTACATTTAATCTTGTTTTTTATTTTTTTTATTTATTTTTTTATTTTTTTTATGTTAGATAATAGTTGGATAGTTCGCATGTTATCATGGTATCATGTTAAACTAGTTTAGTTTCAGTTTTGTTACTTTTGTCTCATGATTATTGTTGTATTTTAGGATAATTTAGTTGTTGCAAGTTCATGTATATCAACTTGGCTAGTTCATGCATATTAGTTTAGATTTATGATTTGTTAAGTGTTGTTTTGATGCATGTTCATTGTGTTCGTACCTAACCAGGTTATAGGATCATATTGTGTGCATTAATTTCATGTCTAGGATCATGGTATATTATTGTTGCATGTTTTGTTGGCACGATACTAAGGAATACAAGCTGAGTTCTTCTTATTAGATAGCATGTTGCTTGCTTACTTGATGCATTATTTTTCAATAATTCAAATTTATATGCTTTTGGTGATCAAATATGTGTTTTGAATGATTTTGATTATATTGTTTGAGTTGGAATCATATATGTATAACCATGTTTTTGTTTAACCCATCTTTTATGTGAGAAAATTGATTTGTTTTATGAAAGTCCTTGGCTTAATGTGGTTGTATCCATGATTCCAACCTAGGCGATATATAACGCCTCAAATTTTATTGCCCGAATCCATTACCAAATGATTTTATTTAAGTCCATTTCTATAACAAAACTTGTAGAAGCGATAACTAATAACTAATTCAAAGCAAGAAAATTCTCTCTTTTATATATATGATGCAAAAATAATTACAATTACATAAATATGCCCTTAGGTTTATAAATTACATGAAGGAAAAGGTTTAACCCTTAATACATCAACAGCATTCTGCTTACATATAAAATGGCCCCGTGGCCAAAAACAAGAGAGCTTCTCAACTACAAGGAATTTTCCATCACTGCATCTGAAAAATTATCAACAATGTGAGATGAACATATATCCCGGCAGAGATCCCAAAGATTCTAAGCAATAACAACTTACAGTTAAATATGATCATAAATGCTCTACATAATAAATATATCAATAGTATTCACTTTTGATATCTAAAATATACATATACATAGGTACTCTTTTCTCAAAAAGTTATTTTTTGATATTTAAGAAATAATATAATCCATATCTTTCCATTTATTTTTAATAGTTTAGGAAATTCATCACTTTCAATATTTGAAAATCATCTCCATAACATTATCCACTCATAAAGTCAATGGATATACAACAACTCAAAATAATGTAACCGTGTAGATTATAATTAACTCTTAACAGGCTATCACATCATGCAACTTATTGGAATTACTACAACATACTCAAATCCACAATACTCTCAAAGATATCCATCATGTTTTATGGTCTTAAGCACAAGGATAAATGAATCACCCTGTAGACGCGCCCGTGGGCCTCACGCTACAGTTCGGACTCGATTTGTGTCACGGTTCTTAATCTGAACCAAAGAGTCCGAATCTGGCAAATCGTTTTGAGAAAACAGATTTTTGAAAGAAGTGCCAAACATGGACTGCTTTGCCAGATACAGAGTCGCCACCTAAATATTTTTAAAATGGGGGAATTTAGGAAACCCTGACTCGGTGCCGAAGGCCACATGTCCGTCATCACCGGAGTTGTCTCGGCTCGGGAGCTTGGGTACGATCGGGGAAGGTCAGCTATGAGCACCCCCTTTCGCCCGGTACGAAGACCGGCCTCTACTAACTGTGATATCTGATTTTGAAAACTTTATTGTGTTTTTATTCCGGTTATTAGCCTAGAATTACTATGTTATGCGCCGCAGCAAACAAGTATAGACCAAATCGCCCAAATTGGAAACAAAACATTTCATGGTTGTGTTTGAAAATGGTTTGCTACTCGCAAGTAGGCTAAAATGCAGATTTTGCCACCCTCAAGTGGGCTTTTAGAAAAGATGATTTTGCCACTATCGTGGGGCTTAAAACTCACAGTTTTAATGCATTATTCCAATTTAGGTAATTCAACCTTCATCCACAGGCATTCAAGCAGTTATATCACATAAGCAGCTAGCCTCATGGTAAGCATACTGTCATGTTAACATTCACACACATGCGAATGCTAAAGCATAAATACTTACATCGTACTCCGTGCCAAAACAGTAAACTAGTTAGCAAAAACATGCGTGTCCTAGTTCATGCTAAATTGTCTAATGCAACACATACAGGATGCAATTAGATGGGCTCGGCTAATCTTAAACATGGCATGTGAAATGCAATCAACTATCACATAGTCAATTTTTGAATTGAAGTACAAATGCAGTTAGCGTGATGTACCGAGCCCAATGCATGCAATACAAATGCACGGACGCACACATGCATAGCATAAGGTATGCTAAAATAAATGTGCCTAGTCTACCATCATAAGCAGGTAAATAAAAGGGAGAAAGAAGTGGGGGTTGGAAGACATGCACACACGCACCCACACTTATTACAAATATGCCCTCGCTCGGAGGGACCAAATAAATATTACAAATTAATTAACTACGCAAGCTAATTAAATATTACAAATTAATTAATTAATTAACAAATTAACTAATCTAAGAAAACAGGTAAACCGCCTCGGGAAATGTGCCGCCATGCATAGGCTGCCTCTGTTTTTCTTTCCTCTGCTCCTCTGAAGGCTACCAAAAACTTCAGGACTGCTTCCTTGGACACTGAGGAGGCCACCGGCTGAGTAGAATTGCCACCGGCAGTGTGGTGTAGGCACCGGCACAATATGAATCCATCGGCTGCTTGTTTACTGCCGGTCGGCATATATACTCCGGTCGGCAAGGAATGTCTGCAGAACCTGCAATTGACAGCAACAGAGTGCAAAGCAAAGCATGGCAGCACAATTCAAGGCATATATGCACCATTCATGTCCCTTATCATGGTAATGACTCAAAAGGGGCATGTGCCTCGATTCTCGGACCACCAATCACTCATTTCCATGCATGATGGCCCGAAGAATCAAGTGTGCAACTTAATTTCAAAATGCATGCAAACCAAATAAACACACAAGGAGGCCTAACCTCTATCACATGATCAAGAGGCAAGGCATGCATGCCAATGCAATGCAACCTAGGTATGCAAACAAGAGTACAAGCATGCTATGCAACTACATGGCATACACAATGCTAACAACATAACATGCGCAACGCTTTGAAACATGGCATACACAATGCAAGATGGGCTTATACCAATACAAGTGGACCTCAGCCACACTCACATAGGAGGCCATAAGATGAAAATGAAGTGCCTCGAAATGCGTGCACACGGGCACGCAAACCGAGGCAATGGCATATGCAATGCAATAGCTAAAATGGCATATAGAATGCAACATGGACTTATACTAACATGAGAGAGCCTCAGCCACACTCACATAAGAGGCGGTGGATGAAAATGATGTGCTCGAAATGCGACACGCGGGCACGCAAACCGAGGCAATGGCATACGCAATGCAAATGACATGGAAAAATAATATGCAAACATGCCAATGGGATTTCATCACTGAAATGTGGGGGAAACAGCCCCGAAATGAGGCGAAAACACACCGATGCATGGAATAGTCCCGAAACATGGACTTTTGGCACCCGAAATGGCTTACAGCTATACAAAGGCATGCATAATTGGTACATGGAATTAAAATACAGAAGGCAAGGCAGCCTCAAAATAAGCATTTTTTATAGTACAAGTCATGGCCAAACAGCAAACCAAGATGGGCAAAACTAGCATGCAAGAAATGGCCCTAAACATGAGATTAAAAAAGAAACTCATAGTGCTGGCCCCAAACAGGTTAGGGTCCTTCAACAATGTTGAAGAGGGACCAAAAATAAGACTATTTATAGTTTATGTCAGCCCAAAAATCAGTATACAAATATATTAGAAAAATGCAATGGCAAAAATGAGGCTCAAAAGTGGCAATATAACAGAGGTATACAAAAAAATTCACCAAAAAAGAAAATTACCCTTAATAAAACATGTTAAGGAGGTCAAATATAAAGCCCACTTTTTAGTTCGGACCAAGATCCAAAAACAGCAAACATCAGGGGCTGCCAAGACACAACAAAAATGGACCAAAAAGAGGATATAAGGGAAGTATAACATGGATGGTCCCAAATAGTGTTGAGCCCTTCTTCAATGTTGAAGAGGGACTCAAAATAAGCCACTTTACAGTTTATGACATGCCTCAAAACAATTTATACATAGGCCAAAAATACTACACAAGAAAATGGCATACAAGAGAGGCAATGAAGCAAGTGCAACAAGGAGCCCTCAAACAGTGAGATGCCCTTAAAAAAACATGAAAAATAGCTCAAAATAAGCCTAGTTCCAGTTAGGGTCGGATCCCAAAACAGCAAGAAAGTGTGGCTAAGAAAGCATGCAAAAGAAGGCTGGAAAAGGGAAGAGAGTGACTCACCCTTGAAGAGCAGCAATGCAGCAGCCTTTGATCCAAGAAAAGGAGCTCCTAACCTCTGAAAATTAGCCTCAAATGGTTGGAATGGAGGATGGAGGCCTTGTGCTATGGGTTGGTGTGTAAATGGCCAAGGATAATGGACTTTAGAGCTTGGAAGAGGGGGGTTGAATGTATAGATATAGGGTTGTATCTATAATGGTGCCTCAACTGGTTTCTTCAACCCTTCAAAATGGTGGTGGAGGGCTGGTTATATAGAGGGAGAGAGGCAAGAAAAGGGGGGGGGGGAACAAAACAAGTTCAAATTTCCCCCCCAAAAGGCAAAATCTCGGACAGAGGGTTTGAATGGAGAATAGCTGGCACAGCTGGCATGCACCATGCTTGAGGGGTGCAAAAGGGTCATATCGGCCATGAAAGGAGGTCATCGGCAAAATAAATGGCCGGTCGGCACAATATATTGCCGACCTGCAATTTATACCGGCCGGTTGGATAAATAGAGTGCGGATGGGTGGGTGATGAGGTCAAAAAGTGCCGGTGGATGTCCAGATTGAAGCCCCGGAAGTTAGCTTTCCAATGGCGCAAACCTTGCATTAAAATTCCTCCTGTGGAAAAAGTTATGCCCATTTTGGTGAAGCCGCGCAGATTCGATCCAACCGGGATGATACCCAACTTCAACCAATCATATCTCCCCCACCCGGACTTGGCTTTAAGAGATTCTTGAGTGCAAAATGAAGCCCCGGAAGTAAGCTTTCCGACGGTGGTGGCCCCATAGCTGAACTCCAAGTGTACAGATAGATAAGCCCCATTCAGCGAGGGCTGCTCGACTCGTTTCTACCCGGATTCATGCCGAACTTCTCCCAAACTAGTTTTCTCCTCTCCTTTCCTCTCTTCTTCAACTCCAAACCCCTAAACAAAGTGTTTTGAAGGATTTTCCTCTCTCCTTGCCGAAGAAACTGATTCTTTGCCCTGCACACCTTTCATCATCGAGCAAACCATCAGTAGCGCCCAAGTCTTAAGGGCGGTCAAAAATGGGGTGTCTACACACCCACCACAATATATAACCAAAAGGAAATAATGACAATAGCAACACTAATTCCTATGTTTTATCATCCACTAGCACGGAAGGCAAATGGTGCACCTGTAAGGCCCCTAAATTTTTTAATTTCATTAAGGCCTCCACTTTTAGATTATTTCAATGAAAATCCTTGGTTTCCAAGTTTACTTGCAATTTGAACCCTAGAATAAAAAATGCGTCCCGATTAGAACCGTGCGAACCCTAACCAAACTTAGGAATTATTTCTAATATTGTAATAATAATAATTAATTTACTCCCTATTTATAGAAAAATTGCTCAAAACCCTAGATTTTCAATTCTCATTATGTTTGTTCGATTAATCGTCTTTTAATTAGAAAACGAGAAATTTAAACTGAATTGTTTTCCCAAACCCTAATCTAATTAAATTCTACACCTAAATAGAAATTCTATTTAAGCTTTAGTCCACACATTCTATTAGACTTACATTTTGACCCCAAACAAGTACTTATATATATATATATATATATGTGTTTGCACCTTTAATCATATTCAATTCTTTTTGCACTCAAAATCTACAAATTGTATATTAAATTGTACACAAAAACATCAAAGAGATTCCCTCAAATCCTTAGAACATGGCCCACTATCACCTATACATGCATATTGTGATGTCTTTTTGAGGCAACAAGCTTAAATCAAGGAAGAAACATTGGCTTTAATACCAATTTGATTATATGTTAATATATATATATATATATATATTGTACTAGTAAGCAAACTAGTTTTCTTAACTCCTAATCCTAACTAGAACATGTTTTGATACACAATTAGGCTTCTTAATCATCCTACATTTCATTGAATTCAAACTAAATCCAAATTATTCAATTCATTTGGAACCAATGGCCATTTTGGACTTTCACACCAATTTTTCTATAAATACACCATCTCTCTCTACATTTTTGAGCAACAAACACACACATTGTAATGACCCGAACCTGCCCCTAAAAGTTTGGGTCATAACCGGCCAGTAATCCGTAGATTACCGAAGGCCTCAAACGATCATATAGAATATTTATGCTAATGGGGCCAAAAATAGAAGCATATAATAATGAGAAGTCCATTGAGTTGTGCCAATCATGAGCAAAATCATAGAGTTAACCACGTAATACAATAATACATATACATGCCCATCAAAAATATAAGAGCCATAAGAAAATTGTACATAGTGTTTACAACGCAAGACCATGGAAGTAAAAACAAAATAAGGTCAAGGTATGGTGTGAGTCAAGACAAAACTCCATCTCAGAGGCATAACTCGATTGGGTCACAAAAAGGCTCCTAAAGCTAACTTTAGGAGTGTGCTCCATGCTACTGATCACCTATATGTGCATACATAAAAATGGATAAGCGAAGCTCAATGAGTAATAATACAGTAAAGCAGTGTAAGTAGATGATCATAAGCTTCTCTCAAAATCTATAATCATATAAATCAAGCAGCCTTAGGCCCAAGCATATAAAAAGCGACCACAGGCCCAAACATACAACAAGCGGCCTCGGGCCCAATCATACATCAAATGGCCTCGGGCCCAATCGTACATCAAGCAGCCTTGAGCCCAATCATATAACAAGCGGCCTCGGGCCCAAACACATAACAAGCAGCCTGGAGCCCAAACATGTAACAAGCGGCCTCAGGCCCAATCATGTAGCAAGTGGCCTCGGGCCCAATCATATAGCACATGTGATATAATATTAATGAAGTTTCTCATTTCAATCAAATCGCAATGTCGGCACCAATCACCATTCATGGTTCAAGGTACACAATAAAGAATATATATATATGATATTATTACTCACAGTGCTTGATCAGATGATACTCCTTAACGACTCAGCCTGCAGAAACATACCAAGCATAACATTTCAAAACACATTGCCTTCAATTCACTCAATCGATTTATTCGTTACATATGCGTTCAATCGTTTCCCATTCTTTAATTTCTCACATGTGTTTACATAATTCCTACAATAATTCCAGATGTTTTTGATTGAAAATATGAACTTTACATATTTAAGGTTTAAGGAAAAAGCAAGAAGTGAAAGGAAACTAAGTTAGGGTAGGGAATGGCATGAAATGATTAAAAGAAAATTAACAGCCTACACTAAATTGAGAATATCTATTTGTATACTTAGAATTTGGATGTGAGACTATCCCCATTAGAAACTAGACTTCTAGGGCTTGAATTTAGGCTCAAGAATCACTTAAAACAGAGTCCAAATGAAGGAGATATACTTATTTGAAGGTACCAGGTATAAGCTGAAATAGGGCTAGTCGCACATGCGCCCACTTTGGCCGCTCGAACTATGGCCTTGGCCGCTCGAGCGGTGGTCTAAGAACAATGAAATTTCTTGTTTTTGTTCATATTCCGCTCATGAAAAGCCTGTGGCCGCTTGTGCAGCCTGGGCAAAATCAAACAGTCCAAAAATTCATTAAAGATTGAGTTTTCAAACCCAATTTCAAGCCAAGATCTCTTGTAATCTTCCTTTAAAACATGAAATAATAACCTTATACAAGTGTAATTCCACATTAAACATATCAATCTTGCATCAACAACAAATTCATGGACTCATCTCTTTCCCATATTCATACATTACATAAACAAGTTCAAAATACCTAATCCATGAATAACCTTCCAACAAATCTTGTTTTCATAAATCATCTAGGGTTTGTTTTATGGGTCAATCATAACAGTGAACTTAAAACAAAGATGGAGAGATTAGGGTTCAATTTCATGCCTTTGGCTCAAGCCATACAACTTAAAACCCTAGCTCAAATTCCTAATTTTTTCTTGATTTCAAGGCAAAGATGAGTTAGAGACAAAGATTGTAAGTAGTTTAACATATCTTAACTCAATTCTAAGGTTTGCCCCTTGATTTTCTTCAAATCCCTAGCTTTCTCTTCTTTCTCACTCTCTAGAGCTCTCAAGCAACAACGAAGAACAATAGGGCAAACACATATATATGACCCAACTCACAAAACATGATTTAATCATAATGAATCGTAATTTTTCAAAATTTCACCATAAGCTCTATAAATCATGCTAATCATAGATATGAAGTCGGTTTTTGTTTATCGCACCTCTAAAGCCTTCAATTTCAGTTCAAAGTTTCAATTGCAACAGATATTCCTACTTTCAACAGATATATTTTTTTTTCCAAATTCACATATTTTTCATACTTAAACTTACAATTCATAGTTAACACATAATCACATGCATAATTAAGCATAGTACGGGTTGGGTTATCACAGTCTTCCCCCCTTTAGGAAGTTTGGTCCTCCAAACTTGTTTACCTCAAGTTGAAAACAATTTCGGATATTGTTGTCTCATTTCTTCTTCCCGTTCCCAAGTGGCTTCGCTTCCATGATGTTCCCTTCATTCCACTTTTACCATTGGGATAGTCTTGTTCCTTAGTTGTTTGACTTACCAATCAAGGATTCGAAGGAGTTTCTCCTCATAACCCATATCACCGTCTACCACAATTTGATAATAGTCAATAACATGAAAAGGGTCTTGAAGGTAGCCTCACAACATTGATACTTGGAACACATTGTGTACCTACTCCATGCCCGGTGGTAAAGCAATCTGATAGGCTACCGAACCCAATCTTTCCAAAATCTGAAATGGCCTATGTACCAGGGTGATAATTTCTCTTTCTTCCCAAACCTTGTGTGCCCTTTCATTGGAGTGACTTTGACAAAAAATGATCCCCAACTTCAAACTCTAAGTCTCTCATTCCTTTATTCGCATAGCGCTTTTGTCGACTTTAAGCAGTTTCCAATCTCTGTTAGATGATCTGAATCTTTTTCATAGTAACTTGCACAATTTCAGGCCCAAGCAATGACCTATCCCCAACCTCAGTCCAACAACCTAGAGTTCGACATCTTCTCCCATACAAAGCTTCATATGGTGCCATCCTAATACTGGAGTGGAAACTGTTGTTATAGGCAAATTCTGCCAAAGGCAAATGAGTTTCCCAACTTTCATGAAAATCCAAAACACACATCTGGAGCATGTTCTCCAATGTCTGTATAGTCCTTTACATTGACCATCGGTTTGTGGGTGAAATGCAATACTAAACCTCAACTCCATTCCCAATGCTTTTTGTAAGCTTTACCAAAACCTTGACACAAACTTAGAATATCTGTCCGATACAATGGAGATCGGAACACCGTGTAGTCGAATAATCTCTGCAATGTACACCGTAGCAAGTCTATCAGCATTATAAACAGTCTTCACAGGCAGAAAATGAGCAGAATTACTCAATCCATCCACAACCACCCATATAGAATCCATACCTCGGGGTGTTCAGGGTAAACCCATAATAAAATCCATAGTTATATGCTCCCACTTCCATTCCAGAATAGGGAGAGGTTGAAGTAACTCCGCTGGTCTTTGATGCTCCGCTTTTACTTGTTGACATCGAAGGCACCTTGAAATGAACTCCGCAATTTCTCTCTTCATATTGGGCCACCGAAAAGCTTGCTTGAGATCTTGGTACATTTTGGTGTTTCCGGGATGCATAGCAAATTTGGACTTGTGAGCTTCTTTCAAGACCCTTCCTTTAATTTTGGAGACATTAGGAACACACAATATTCTCTTGAATTTCAACACTTGAGCTTCCAAAGAAAATCCTGATCTCGGCTTTGCTTCTATCTCATCATGTACTTTCTTGAGAAATTCATCCTCCAATTGCTTTTGTTTGATTTCCTTAATAATAGCCAGTTGCACAGCCCTCGCGGCTAACATTCCATCCCATTCATGTAGCACAATTTCCACTTCCATTGTTTCCATGTCAAGCGATAGTTCATTTTGCTCCGTAAGTAAACATGCTAAGTTCCCGTTGACTTTCTACTAAGAGCATCTGGTACCGTGCTGGCTTTGCCGAGATGATAATGAATCTACAAGTCATAATCCTTGATGAGTTCCAACCACTGCCTTTGACACCTATTAAGCTCCTTTTGAGTAAAGAAATATTTGAGGCTCGTGTGGTCGGTATAGACTTCACATATTGCTCCATAAAGATAATGCCGCCAAATCTTCAATGCAAACACCACAGCAGCTAATTCCAAATCATGCGTAAGGTAATTCTTTTCATGTGGTTTCAATTGTCGAGATGCATACGCAATCACTTTTCTATTCTGCATAAGCACACACCCCAAACCCTTATGAGAAGCATCATTATAGATCACAAACCCTTCTGTACCTGATGGTAAAGCGAGGATTGGTGCTATTGTGAGTTGTGTCTTTAATTCTTCGAAAGCGAACTCCCTCTGTTCTGTCCTCTCAAATGGAACACCTTTTTGAGTCAATTGGGTGAGCGACACCGCAATCTTGGTGAAATCTTTAACAAATCTTTGGTAGTAACCTACTAAACCCATAAAACTACGTACTTCTGTAACATTGGTAGGAGCAGGCCAATTCACAACAGCTTCTATCTTTTACGGATTGACAGACACACCATCCTTGTTAATTACATGCCCCAAAAACACAACTTCATTCAACCAAAATTCACATTTCTTCAATTTAACATATAACTTCTTGTCCCTGAGTGTTTGAAGAATCAATCTCAAGTGTTTTTCATGTTTCTCCCTACTCTTCGAATAAATAAGAATGTCATCAATGAATACCACCACAAATTCATCCAAGTACGGTTTGAAAACCCGATTCATTAAATCCATAAAAGCTGCTGGTGCATTCGTAACCCCAAATGGAATGACTAAAAATTCAAAATGGCCATACTTGGTTCGAAAGGTAGTATTCTCAACATCTTCTGCTTTGACTTTTAACTGATAGTACCCGGATCTCTAGTCAATCCTTGAAAACACTTGCGCCCCCTATAATTGGTCAAAAAAATCGTCAATCTATGGTAAAGGATATTTATTCTTCACCGTTACCTTATTAAGTTCTCGGTAATCAATACACAACCAAAGGGTCCCATCCTTCTTCTTCACAAACAAAACGGGTGCGCCCCATGGCGACGTACTCGATCGGATGAACCCTTTGTCAAGCAATTCTTGCAACTGTATTTTCAATTCCTTTATTTCTGTCGGTGGCATTCTGTACGGAGCCTTAGAATCGGTTGAGTACCCGGTACAATATCAATGACAAATTCAATCTCAGGGTCTATCAAGTCCCCTGGCAATTCTTTGGGAAATACATCCGAAAACTCACTAATAATCTGAATATTTTCAACGCCCACTTCAGTTGTCTCTGCATGCAAAATGCTACACAAATAACCTCTACAACCTTTATGAATTAGTTTACAAGCTTTCATAGCCGATATCAAATAAGGTGGAGGCATTACCCCATGTCCCACAAAAGTAAACTCATCTTGACCCGGTGGACGAAAAATAACTTGTTTACACACATAGTCAATGGTTGCATGATACTTAGCTAACCAATCCATTCCCAAAATTACATCAAAGTGTACCATATCAAGAGGCATCAAATTAGCACATAATGAAATATCTCCAAGTAAAAGCTCACATGTAGGATACATAGAAGCACATAACATATAATCCGCAGATGGGAGAGACACGCATAACACATAATTCAAGGGTTCCATAAATCTATTCAAATTAGGAGCAAAGGTTTTCAAAACAACAAAATAAGTGGAACCTGAATCAAGTAGCACATGAGCAGGTTGGCCATTGACGGAAAGCGTACCTAAAATCATAGCATCTAAATTTTGGACATCATCCGGAATAAGATCAAAGACTCTTCCTTGCCTAACATTATCTCTAGAAGTAGTAGGCCTTGTCGGGGTCTTTATTGTAGGAGTGGAACCGGCTGAGCTAGCAGTTGGCCTATTACCTTTTTGTTGCCCAAACATAGGACAATCTCGCATCATATGACCTGTCTTTCCACACTTAAAGCAAGCTCCTGATGCTCGATGGCAAACCCCTCGATGTTTCTTCCCACATTCCGGGCAAGTTGGTGGTGAATCACAGTTAGACCCCACAGTGTTGGAAGTTCCCAAATTTTACTTCTTATTTTGTGAGGACGCCGACCCTTTGTGCATATTGGAACCCTACCTCTTGCCTTTCCAATCTGAGTACCGATTGCGGTTGGCTTGATTACCTTCTGCTATGATGGCCCTATCCAATACGTCTACATATTTTTGTACCTGCAATATATTAATCTTCTCAAGAATGGAGTCTTGGAGACCTCCCTTAAATCTCTTCGCCTTTTTGTAGTTCATGTCAACCATGTACGGTGTGAAACGGGTTAGTTCGGTAAATTGCACGTCATACTCCGTTATGGTTTTGTTCCCTTGCTTCAAGTTCTCAAACTCTGACACCTTTCTATCTTGGATACTCTATGGGAAGTATTTCTCATAAAAGATCTCCAAAAACTGAGCCCAATTCATTCTTTGATGTTCCTCTTAGATGAGCATCCACCAACGGCGTGCCTCATCTTCGAGTGTAAAAGCAGCAAGTAAAACTTTCTGGCCCTCTGTACATGGAAAGACCTCAAACAATTTCTTTATGCCAAGCACCCATGTCTCTACCTTCAGTGGATCGATTCCCTCTTTGAACAATGGTGGTTTCATCTTCTTAAATTCCTTTGTAAGAGCAATAGTTCTGTCGTCAGCTTGGTAGTCTTGCACTACAGGTGATGGCACCGGCATTGGTGGCGGTTGTGGTTGTTGTTGCTGTTGTTGTTATTGTCTAAAAGCTTCAGCCATGTCCATAATCATTGCCTCTATCCTATCAAGTCATGCGGAGGTTGAATCCTCTCCATCTTCCACCCTTGTTCTCACCATGATCTAGAGGAACATACATTATAACTTTCACAGATAGTATGCACATAAGCCATATATACAAATGCACATTTTCGTGTCATACTTGATTATGAATGAAATGTGGATGCAACTTAAACCTTTTCTAGACTTCTTGTTTCTCACATGGACTCGTGTATGAGATATTAACTTGTGCTCTGATACCACCCTGTCATGACCTAAACCCACCCCTAAAAGTTTGGGTCATAACCAGCTAGTAATCCATAGATTACTGAAGGCCTCAAACGATCATAAAGAATATTTAAGCTAATGGGGCTATAAACGGAAGCATATAATAATGACAAGTCCATTGAGTTGTGCCAATCATGAGCAAAATCATAGAGTTAACCATGTAACACAATAATACATATACATGCCCATCAAAAATATAAAAGCCATAAGAAAATTGTACATAGTGTTTACAACCCAAGACCATGGAAGTAAAAACAAAATAAGGTCAAGGTATGGTGTGAGTCAAGACAAAACTCCGTCTCGAAGGCATGACTCGATTGGGTCACAAAAAGGCTCCTCAAGTTTACTTTAGGGGTGTGCTCCATGCTACTGATCACCTACATGTGCATACATAAAATTGGGTGAGTGAAGCTTAATGAGTAATAATACAGTAAAGCAGTGCAAGTAGATGATCATAAGGTTCTCACAAAATCCATAATCATATAAATCAAGCGGCCTCAGGCCCAAGCATATAACAAGCGGCCTAAGGCCCAAACATATATCAAGCGGCCTTGAACCCAAACACATAACAAGCGGCCTCGGGCCCAAACACATAACAAGCGGCCTCGGGCCCAAACACATAACAAGCGGCCTCGGGCCCAATCATATAGCACATGTCATATAATATTAATGAAGTTTCTCATTTCAATCAAATCGCAATGTCAGCACCAATCACCTTTCATGGTTCGAGGTACACAATAAAGAATATATATGTATGATATTATTACTCACAGTGCTTGGTCAGATGATACTCCTTAACGACTCAGCCTGCCGAAACATAACCAAGCATAACATTTCAAAACATATTACCTTCAATTCACTCAATCGATTTATTCGTTACATATGCGTTCAATCATTCCCCATTCTTTAATTTCTCTCAAGTGTTTACATAATTCCTACAACAATTCCATATGTTTTTGATTGAAAATATCAAGTTTACATATTTAAGGTTTAAGGAAAAAGCAAGAAGTGAAAGGAAACTAGTTAGGGTAGGGAATGGCATGAAATGATTAAAAGAAAATAAATAGCCTACACTAAATTAAGCAAATCTATTAGAAACTAAACTTCTAGGGCTTGAATCAAGGCTCAAGAATCACTTAAAACAGAGTCTGGATGAAGGAGATATACTTATTTGAAGTTACCAGGTATAAGCTGAAACAGGGTTGGCCGCACGTACACCTACTTTGACCACTCATGCAGTGACTGGGCCGCTCGAGCGGTGGTCTTAGCAGAATGAAATTTCTTGTTTTTGTTCATATTCTGCTCGTGCGGAGCTCGTGACCGCTTGTGTAGCCTGGGCAATATTAGATAGTTTGAAAATTCATCAAAGATTGAGTTTTCAAACGCAATTTCAAGCCAAGATCTCATGTATTCTTCCTTTAAAACATGAAATACTAACCTTATACAAGTGTAATTTCACATTAAACATATCAATCTTGCATCAACAACAAATTCATGGACTCTTCTCTTTTCCATATTCATACATTACGTAAACAAGTTCAAAATACATAATCCATGAATAATCTTTCAACATATCTTGTTGTCATAAATCATCTAGGGTTTGTTTCATGGGTCAATCATAACAGTGAACTTAAATCAAACAAAGATGGAGAGATTAGGGTTCAATTTCATGCCTTTAGCTCAAGCCACCATACAACTTAAAACCCTAGCTCAAATTCCTAATTTTTTCTTGATTTCAAGGCAAAGTTGAGTTAGAGACAAAGATTGTAAGTAGTTTAACATATCTTAACTCAATTCTAAGGTTTGCCCCTTGATTTTTTTCAAATACCTACCTTTCTCTTCTTCCTCTCTCTCTAACTCACTGTTTAGAGCTCTCAAGCAATAATGAAGAACAATAGGCTAAACACGCATATATGACCAAACTCACAAAACATGATTTAATCATTATGAATCGTAATTTTTCAAAATTTCACCGTAAGCTCTATAAATCATGCTAATCATAGATATGAAGTTAGTTTTTTTTTTTTTTTTTTTATCACGCCTCTAAGGCCTTCAATTTCAGTTCAAAGTTTCAATTGCAACAGATATTCCTACTTTTAACAGATATTTTTTCCAAATTCACATATTTCCCATACTTAAACTTGCAATTCATATTTAACACATAATCACATGCATAATTAAGTATAGTATAGGTTGGGTTATCACACACATACATTACACACACCCACAGCATAGAGAGGGAGAGGAGAGAAAGAGAGAACTTTTGGTGGTGGAGGAGGAAAAAGTAAGGAATTTTTGAGAAAAAACTTCACTAGGAAACAAGTAAGTCACTACACAATCCTTTCTTTTATTTTCTCATTCAAAGACAAGATATTAGAGGCTTAGTATTAATTTTAGATGTTTATATATGGTGTTCATGTGTTTAAATAAGAAGAATTGAGCCTTAGTTGTCACCTTGCATGAGTTCTTCATTAAAATGAAACAAAACTATCTTTTTCTATCCCTTTCTCATATTATTTCCAAAGGCATACCTTCATTCTAAAAATCTTATTTATTTGTATACTATTTAGCATGTTTTCATCATAAGAGAAGTGGAAAATTACTCATGGTTGCCCTATTTTTCTATTACTTTTCTTATTTCAAGCTTTGTGTAAGAAAGACCAATATTTTCAACCCACTTTCAAACTTCTAGCAAAATGCATAAAAATCCTCTTGACCTAATTTTTATATCAAAACTTTCTTGAAAGTGTTATATTTCAATTAAAACTAGTTTTATTGAAAAGAGTGAGTGGTTTAAGAGAAAATCCGATTTTCGTAACAGTCGACAAATCTGGACAGTACTGGAGTATTTCTTTAATTACTAAAAATATAGGAAAGCTATCCCATTTCTAAATGGTGATCTGCAAATTAGATAAAATTATCTACAAATTCTAAAAAGGCCAAGTTTGGAAAGAAAAAAAATCTGAAAAAGTCTCTTAGATTGTGATCTTTAACGTATATCTACTCTGGAATTTTATTTTTGTTGATGATTACATGCTTTTAATTTCATGAATATGCTTCTTATTGGTTGTTCAAGCTTTAGTTTGACATCTACTTAGATTTGTGGTTATATTACCTTAATCTTATGCCATGAATGTCCATAGTTGTGTAGAAATTATTATTTCAATTTTTTGTGCTAACCTTGATTAATGCACTTAAATTAACGAGAAACTTAATAAGGGTGATAATGGGTTTTCGATCACATGAACAATTTTATGAGATAATGATTGTGTTAACTTCATGTATTGGGTGGTGGGACGTGTTCCCTATTTGAAAGTAAAGTCTTGCGCAAGTGCTTATTTCGAAACCCTTGAATTGGTTGGTTGTATTCGGACCCTAGGTGATTTCTGTGTGATAAGGTTGGAGGAGGTTATGGGCAAGGCCCTTATTTTATTGTCTCTTTTGGGATTCTCTGTTGGTGCTATGTGATACGTAACCATTGTAGGCATCCGAGGTAAGGTCTGCAAAGAAGCAAAAAAAAAATTGCATACCGAATGATCGGAGTCCAATTCTTGTGATTGGAGGACAGAATCTCTTTGGGAATTTCTAGGTTCTAACACCTAACCTTGTAACCCTCTACTTGTTTAGTTGCTTGTTTATCCTGCTTAAATGTTTATCGCAATTATGAATGTGTATTGAACTAGGAAAAAATGGACGAGGTGTGTGTGTGCATTTATTGAGCATTCCAAACTCATGGCGTTTCATGCCAAGTACCGAAGAAACCTATGTAGACGACGAAGAACCGAAAACGTTTGAAGACTATTGGTTATCCTAGACGAAATTAGAAGTAATTTTGTTTAAAAGTCCATCTATAATATTTTATCTTTTGAGAATGTAATATTGATGGAACTTGGGTTTGTAACTAAATTTTAACTTTTGTAGTTATTATTGTTTATATCTATATACATATATTTTGTGAACCTATCCTTACCCTTCCATCAACTTATGTAGACCTTGTGTGAATACATTTTTAAGATCTGTCAAAAAAGTAGTTTTGCTATCTAAGGTGGTTGGACTTTGAAGGAAAGTTATATTGACTCCTCCAATCTTCCTGAGATCTTACTTGGTTATTGACCAAAGGACATCATAGCACCCATTGTATCACAAGACATATACCAAAAAAAAAAAAACTAAACAATACTATCACATAAGACAACTCGGCTTCGTTAAGCCATTACCATCCACTTTATTAGGCACTAGCTGGAGAGAACTTGGAACCTATCATTCGATGTGCAACCACTTTACCAAATGCTAGCTGGAGGGAACTTGGGACCCATCATTTGAAGCATGTCCCACTTTACCAAGCGCCAGCTAGAAGGAAATTCGTAACTCTCATTTGAAACGCAAACCACTTTACCGGGTGCTAACCGGAAGGAACTTGGGACCTAAATATAGCACTTTCATCATTCAACTCATCACATAACACATCATTCTAGATTACACAATCTAGTCCATAATATTCAACATATATAATCTATTTAGTAACAATCAATCAATGCCATCCTCCAGTGATGGCCATGGAAAAAACTCTAAGAGCATCTCCAATGGTAACTTTTAGCAGCTGTTTTCTTTGGCAAATGCCAAAGCTTGTGTCAAATATGGCACAAGCTTTGGCAGCTACCAAAGCTGCCAAGTCAGCTTCAACCAACCGTTTCCTCTCTCCCTCTCTCCCTTTCTTATCATCCTTTCCAAACAAAGAAGCAATTTTCACCGAATTTCAAACATAGAAGTAATTTTCACCCAGTTTCACCCAAAATTGAACAATTTCAAACAGAAGCAAGCTATCAAAATTTCAATTTCACCAATTTCAAGGAAAAAAATTTAAAAAAAAATTAGAAATTAAACATAGTGAAGTCAAAAAAAAAAATACTTGACAGAAATTGGGGGCGGGAGAATTCACCGTTCCAGTTTTGATAACAGAAATAGTTGTAGACAAAAGGTGTTTGCTTTCACAGTTTCATGGCCTCTGTTTAATTATTTTTATTCAATGACAATCTAGTTTGTGATCAGATCACAATGCCCAAATAAAAAACATAACATTTGTTACAGATGGGAATATTTGAAAATCAACACACAAAAATCTTTATAAAGAAAAATAACTAGTAAATGAAAGTGAAAATTAGAGGGAAAAAAATAGAACAAATAAGAGGAAGAAGAAGAAGAAAAAAGAAAGAACCTTGCAAAATAAGCAAATCGAGCATCAAGGGAAGGTCCTCCTCATCTGTGGTTGGAAAGAGAAGCATCTATAGTAGGGATGGAAGGCTTCGGCGGGTGGTCTTCCATGTCCATAGGAGATGAAGGAGATGGGTTTATGAGATTTGGAGACATGGATGATGAAGGATATGGGTTTGTGAGATTTGGAGGTGGGTTTGTGAGATTTGGAGACATGGATGATCGATTTAGAGGGAATTGAGGCGTTTTGAGTCAGATCTGGCAGATGACAGCGATTGGCAGACGGCGGTAGTTGGTAGGTGGTGGCGATTGGCAGATCTGGATTGTAGGGGAGAGAGAGAGAGAGAGAGAGTCTATCCGTGGGGAGGATTGATAAGTATGGAGAGAAAAGAGAGACACAGAGGAAAATCAAAGAGAAGTGTCTATCCGTGGAGAGGACCAATCAATATGGAGAGAGAAGAGAGACAGAGAGTATCTAGAGAATAGAGAGAGAAAGATGATTATAGAGAATAGGGATAGAGAGATGAAGATGATTCTAAACAATAGAGATCTCAGCCGTTGGAAATGAGAGATAGAGTGTCTTAGAATATATAACATGAGCCCAACGACTCTATTTGAATCTGAAAGTGAAAAAATGACTATTTTTCCAAACAAACAAGACACCAACAGCTATAATTAAATGGCTATTTTTCTTTCAATTTGAGTAGTATAAATACACATACTTTGTTTCACCAATTTGAGTTCACAACAACAATTTTTCTTTCAATTATATTTTTATTTTCTATTTTTTACACAATCGGTATGGAAAGTTCATTAAAAACAAAGAGAGAAAAATCATTCACCACTCAAGAAGATGTGTTAATTTGTAGAGTTTTGTGTGGCATTACTGAAGACCCAACTGTTGGGAATTTGCAATCTCATACTCATTTTTGGGGAAGAATTTTTGAAAATTATTGTTCATTGTAGAATGATCACTCAAGAACACAAGTGTCTATTTCATCTCGATGGGGTGTAATCATGAAATGTTACAACAAATTTCGTGGGTGGCTAGCAAAAGTTGAAAATCTACAGCTAAGTAGGGCGTCATATTGATGTAGTAAGATTTTATTTTCGTTTATTATGTTAGCTTTTTATTTTGTCTTATATAAAAATTAACTAATTAATTAATATTTTATTGATATAGATGTTTTAAGCAAAAATGTTATACCATCAAGATGAAAACAAACATTTTGCTTTTGAACATTGTTGGCCAATTTTACAAAACAATATCAGATGGAAAGATTTAGCTCTTATGAACACGGTGAAGTCAAGGACACATACACCGTTTTCCCCTGATTTAGCCCCAGATTTCCCTATGGATAACTGCATTTCTCTTGAAGATGACACCAATCCACGTGTTGGTAACAATCCAACTATTGGTGAGGGCAGTGGCTCTGCAAGGGATAAAAGGCCTATGGGTAGGAAATCTGTAAAAGAATTATTTCAAAGAAATCATGTCGTTGAAGCTGAAGTCCAAAAAATGAGCGTACAATTGGAGACGTTTAACCAACACCTTGCTGAGAAGGAAAAGAAAAAAAATGAAAAAGAAGAAGAAAAAAAAAGGATTCAAGCACTGTAGGAGTTGAAAGAACTTGAGATTTAAAAACAAGAATTTGAGATCAAAAGACAAGAACATGAGATGAAAAATGAAGAACATATGATAATGACTACGGACATTTCTCATTTGGACCCTTAGATAAAAGCATATTATACAACGCAAAAAATGAGATTTTTGCCAAGTGGTCCTTAAATGTCAGCAGCCCAAATTACTACTTCCCTTTCCCTCCTGATAAATAATTACGTGAGAATGTATTTTTAAATTTTACAATGTCATTTATTTTTTTATGTAATGTTAGTCTTTATTTGCAATGTCATTTTTTTATTTTTTAATGAAATTTTCGTGGAGTGAATTATATTTAATTTTTTTCCTTCAATTTTTCAATTTTTTTCATTTTTTATATTTGTCTAGTCGAGAATAATGTAAATATATAATTTTTTTTTCTTTTACAAACAGTTAAAATAATGTCACTAAAGACAAAAAATGAACAAAAAGAACACTAAAAAACCTATATCCAAACAACACTTACAAACTTGGAGGGGAAGTTGCTTGAGATTTGCCAAAATGGCGTGTGACCATTGGACCACCATTGCTATAATTTGGCAAAATAACACTATTCATTGCCAAATTATAGCAATGGCAATGTTATTTTAGCAAACACCATTAGAGATGCTCTAACAATGCAATTCTCATAAAAATAAGCTCAACAATAACAACATTTATCCCAAGGTATAACCCATTTTCATTTCTCAATTTACATAAGCGTGTATAATCATCTCTTTAATTTTTCAAAAAACCCCAACCCATCACAACCCATTATCAATAACCATAACATTAGCCATTTATTCATAATCAACTATCATTACTCCTTTTTAATCTCCACATTACTAATTCATTAATATCAACATATGGCTCAACGATTATACAAACATCAATTATTTTCATCTTTCATAATCATGGATTAGAATTAGGAGCACTTACCAATCAATCCTATCAACTAGACTTATTTACCTAAAGGTCTTGACTGATAAATTTATTAATAACACTTAATGGGTAAAAAGTCCCAAACGTAGGACTCATTGGTAATTTACTTTTAAATTAGGCTTTCCAATTCTAGCATCCTAAGCATGCTCAATTAACACATAATTCCCACAACCAACCCCAATTACAACGTTAACTCAATAAGCTCAAAGCCCTAACCCACCCATATGCTTTTAGGAATCTCATATCAAAATCATGTTTTTTAATGCAATAAAAACTACCACATATCTATTTATAGCGGGGTATTGAAGAGAAGTAAAAAAATCCCTACCTCTTGGAGTGAAGAGGATAAACTCAAAAATCCATTGATGACGAATTCATGATCCAACAAGATTAAAAGAAAGCTCTCGCCACACTCTATATTTTGGTATAAAGGACTAGGGTGAGATTTTGACCCTAACTAGATGAAACCAAGGTGTAAAGAGCTTGGAAGCTCGGAAATGGAAAATTGAAAGAGACGAAAGATGAGAAATGCTAAAAAATTGGGTTTTCACGCGCACTCAACACTTAAATAGACAAACCATTGTAGGCACGATGTCTATCATGGTGGGTGCTGTAGACACCCTGTTTTCATTAACCTTAAGACTTCGAGTGCTTGTAAGCCTCTCGATGATGAAACGGTAATTACTTCATCTTTAGAGTATTTAATGTTGTATGGAATTATTGTACAAACCTATTTTAGCCAAAAATTAACTTTTTGTAAAAATGACCATTTTATCCCTGAGCCCGTGTTTTAGTCAAAAATCAACATTTAGCCAAAAACTAACCTTTTAGCCCTGAGAGAGAGAGAGAGAGAGAGAGAGAGAGAGAGGCCCGATTGTACTTTGATCAAATATAGTTTCCAAAATTAGTAATTGATTTTATCAAAAGCATTGATCAAGAGACAATTCAGGCTTGTTTGAGCCATAAACAAGCCAAGGGCATAGGACCCCCACTACTACGACAATCACTTTTAATGGCATTGAATGCACCGTGGATATGCTTCTATGACGTGTAATGAAAAGTCGTGTTATGACATATTATGAAAAGTCGTTCACTTTAACGGCAGTAATAGCATGCTGTTAAAAACATTTTAACAGCGGACCTTGTATGCCTGTTTAATATTTTTACAGCTCTTCAAGTACTAAAAAAAAAAAAACTGAATTTAACTCTCAATATCACCCACTCAATCATATCAACTACTCCCTCAACACTACCTGTAAAAATATACATCAATATATTAGTTGACTAACTTGGATGCCAAAACAAAAATGGATACAAAGAGCACATTAATTGACTTACTTGGATGCCAAAACCTTTGCCAATAGCGGTACAAAGAAGTTCAATGTACACATGCTTCACAATCATTCTAAGAATTTCAAGTGTTCAATACAATCTCAAAAAACTGTTACAAATTCATTCTAACAAGCTTCATAAAACATATGTATATGTAAGCATCAATCACCAAAATATAGTTTTAAACATCAAAACCTATCAATTGGTTCTAGTTAAACATCCAAAAACTATTAGTAGGTTCTAAACATTCAAAAACTATCCAAAAGTTCTAAACCTCCAAAAACTATTCATATTTATGTTCTAAACATCCAAAAACTATCCAAAGATTGTAACTATCCAAAGTTCATTGAATTTCACTTTCCAGTTTTGTGGATCTCTACTAACTCATTTGTCTTCATTATCTATTTCCACATAGCAATAGAGGAAGGACAACAGAAAAATAAGGGTTGATATGTACTTATTGGCTGCAAATTTGGTAGTTTCACTCTATCATCATTCCTCATTCCAAGAATTCATCAGGACATCCCCTGCACCCTTGCTTATACCACATGTGAATCAGGTTTCATAATTTAATTTTATCCAAGGTACAAAATATAAATCATTAAGTAGTGATGTTGATGGAAAAATAATAACCTAAAAAATGCCACTTCTAAACTATAGAGATCAAAGCACATTCCTAAACACAACACAAAAATAAGATGAAAAATTAGAGAAAATCTTGTCAATTTCGAGAATAATTCTAAGTTACTCCAAAAAGAGAGCAATTCCAACATTACGTATATAAACTCTTCTCGAAACCTGCATTTTGACACTCCTATTTCAAGAAAACAAATTTTAATCATTCTAATTAAAAGATCTTCATCAATCATCAAGAATTATAACAGTTATGAACTATCTTTAAGTTGCCAAGGATAGTAGGATTTCACTTTAATTAAAGAAATGCAAATATTATTCATCAATGTCCATGGAGTGTTAAAAGAAAAACTAAATTTCAAACAACATCATATCTAATTTTTCACTCCCTCAAATATTAAGACTTACGAGTGCTATTTTAAATCACACAATTTATAACAATTACAGCAAAGATCATTACCCAGATGAAGATTGTATCACCTGTTAGTAATCAAATAGATCATAATGGTAAATAAACATATCACTTAGTACAAATAACAGTACTAAAACCAATAACAATATTGCTTTAATAAATATATGACTTCTACCTAAAACCAATAATAGTGCAGCCTTGATAAACTATAGCTAATAGTCAAATTAGTACATATGGACTCAAAACTTGAAACAATTAGTGATTCTAAGTTAGAAATGCACTCACTTGATGCTATAACATCTAGATGGCCTCATACATGCATGTTCTAGCGAAGGAAAGGAACTTGTAGTTCTTTTTGTGTGTATCAAAATAAGTTGTACTTGTAATTGGGATAATTGTATTTATGTATAATATAATCAAGGACTGAATTTTAAATAGACAATGTGCACATGCCTGTAGAGTGTAGAGGACCCGCAATTCAATTTTCAAGACATCAAACCTATTAATCAAGATGCAGAAGACGTCATACCTAAAATAAGTAAGTTAGGAAATTATGCTCAAGAATGTCAATTTCATCCAGAGTTAGGTTCTGTTGCTCCAATTTCTCAATCCTATGGATAGAATCAAAGAGGGAGTACAATTGCTGCAAGCACAATAAGGAATGAATGGAAATTTGAAACAAAAATTAATAACGTAATCAGACTAAAAATGCCTGAGGTCATGGAAAGTCTTCATTATGATACACAATTGAGAGATGATAATACCATCAAATCCTCAAATTGCAAAAGATACCAAACACGAACTATATATTCAACTCTCTTACAAAGCTTTAGAAATTCGGCCCAGTCAGAACTATATTTTGGGGAAATAAAAATCAAAAGCCAAAGCATTTTGGTCCTTGCAGAACTTGATTAGAAATCACAATTGGGAACTGAGCATATAAATTCTCATAATCAAATAAGAGAGTCTATTTATTTACACAAATGGACACAATTTTCTATTTTATTTATTATCGTTTTTATTATTATTATTATTATTATTATTATTATTATTATTATGCATTTAAGCCTGCATTGTTGACAAGGGAAAATATTGTAGGTTGCCTAAAAAATGATGTAAAACACAAAATTAGTTAAAAAAAACATAAGCTAGCTTAGTGCGTGCTGCCCATTTCAGTTCATGAGAAATTCAGTGTCGGGTTCAATATCAAGAGCCAATCAAATTAGAGTGTATCATTCATTACCAGCAATATCCCCTTTATTACTCGATGTAAAAACTTTTGATAAAATAAATGAAATGCATTGAAATTAGGATTTTAGAAAACGAAATGAAAAAATCTGCAAGACGCATAAGAATTAGAATTGGAACTATGAGTTTGGAAATACCACTGAGATTGACTAAGGTCATGATGAGTTTTACCTTCAAAATTGGAATTATGGACTCCGCTCCAATTGAATCATGTCTTTCTTGTTCTTCTCCCGTTGTGAATTTTCTTTCTAGCACAAATCTTGAATGAAAAGAGAATGGTGAAAGTAAATTGATAAGAGTCTTGAGAAATACAACACAATAGAGGAGATCAATTTACAAAAATATAGTCTCAGAGAAGATTTCAGATATAAAGAAAAGGAGAAGAGGAGATCAATAGAAGAATGAATGAAAAGAGTAGATACCGTCGCCATCGACATCAACTACAGGTGGAAGGCAAACCCAGGGTAATCAGACCTAATATTGCCTAACATGCTAAGATGAGTACAACACTTCCCTCGACAAGCAAGGCACAAATTCCAGGAAAATCCTTGACATATATATCTGAAATATAAACTGTCTATCTACATACTGATTTACATACCAAGATAAATATTCACACAACACACACAAATACAATTGAAAGGGTTTAACACAAATTTAATCTCCACACTCATCAATCACAAAAAATTCAGCAAAAGATAGACATTACAAATAACAATCGATTATACAAAATGGGTAGAATTCAAAACACCCAAAGACGATTTTAAAACAATCTGTACAACCAATTATTTGTATGAGAAATCAAATGACAATCTGCAGAGCTAAAATCATAGAAGTTAAATAGCAAACCTTATGACTTAATTCACCATTTTCTTTCATCTAAAAAATTAACCAATCATAATAGCATGTATGTATATATATGCAGATATATACAGATAAAAAGATGCATATATACATATATGCACGTATATAGAGAGAATTGGAGATTGATTACTATTAAGAAGACAAATTTGAAGAAAAGAGGAAAAGAAAGAGACGAAGTAGACAAGAAATCCAAATGTTGTTCGAAGTACAAAGCCAAACACAGACCCTAACCCTAAATAAATTTCAAAGAAAGGCTTCAACTCATTGTATCACCACCGCCTGTGATGTTCTTCTTCATTATGGAATCCTTATTGAGTCATTGTCGATTGTTGACATCTCTACGTCGATGCTCCCCCACTGTCAACGTCATTACCTATCATGGACGCCTCCTGTCATTCATCGTCTTCGAAGTTCAAAGAGAGAGAAGAGTGAAGAAATGGAGCTGGGATGAGGATTCTCATTTTTTGTTCTCTACCCCAAAACTAATGATATATATTTATATATACTAGTTCAATGGAATCGATGCTCTCTCTCCCTTCCACAATCTCCAAGTATCGATCTGCATAAATAGAGATAATGTGTATATCTATGTGTACAGAAAGAGGAGAGGGATTCTTCTACTTTTTAATAATTTTAATATTTTTTGGGTGTTTGAAAGTTCCGTATTTTCTTGTTTGGTGCTAATTAATTTTCATTTTGGCACTTTGTTCTCTTGGTCACACTTTTCACGATAGCAATTGCTTACCGTGTAAAGTAAAATATGTTCAACGACTGGCACACATGTTTCGTGTAAATTTGATATATTAACAACATGCCCTCTCTATGTCATAGAAAGTGCCATTATTTACGGCAAACAAAGAATGTTTTAAATAAGTTATTAATATTAGCATCAACTGCATAACAAACAAACATGTTGTTGTTAGGATATTATTTACGACATGCAAAGAAAGAAAGTCATAAAAGTGAAAAAACTGTGGCTTGTATTTACTGTATGCCGTTGATGTTATGCTATAAAAACCCAGTTTTGTTGTAGTGCCCACACTTGTGCATGCATGGATAGCGCGCATCAAGACAAGCTATACGCACACACATCCATTTTGTGGCAAAGCTAGTTTTGAAAACTCAATCTTGGTGCAATTGAGGAGGAAAGTGGCAAGAGAAAGCAATGGGAAGCCCTAGGGTGCGCCCAAGCTTTCCCATTGCCTATAAAAGGAGCCTCTCACTCTCCCTTACAAAGGGTTAGACTTTTGAAGCAAAATCATGAGTTTTGAATGAATACCACCATCTTTTCTCCCCTTCTTGCCTTAGCCCCAAAATACCACATTCAACAACAACTTCAACAGTTAAAAATCATCTAAAGGCTTGAACTAATTGAACTAAATCAGAAACTTTAGCTTGAGGAAGGCTTGCAAGGAAAGAAACTTGAGTTTTCTTGCCTTTTTTTCGCACGCTTTTCGGTTTAATCAAACCAACAGGTAAAACCCTTAACTTCTGTTAATTTTAGCACTTTTTCCCCTTTATTTCAGTACCTAGTCATAGTCAGGGCATTAGTGTGTCATCTTATTATGTAGGGTGTTAGTTTTGTTCGCTTTTTCACTTTATTTCGTATGTTTTCTTTATTTTTATTAGAACAACATGTTTGTTATTATTTAAACTTGTAGGAATCATGCATTGAGCCCAGTTTGAATCATCGTGTAGTTAGTTTATATTTTTACTTTTTACTTGTTATTTTCTTTTTGTACATAATCATCATTTTAGTAGCTTCAAATTGGGCTTAGGGCCATTATTTGTATGTTTAGATGTATATTAAGTCATGTTTATTTTTATGCTTTGCATGTCAAACCCTTGGAATGGGCATCCGGGTAAATTTCCTCTATTCTTCTTAGCATGTGTTTGTTTGGTACATTGTCGTTTCTATAATGCAAGTTATATGTTTTTCTTGTAAAATTGTTTGTTTTGAATGATTTTTATAAATATTGTTTATTTTAGTTTATGTTTACGTCCATGATCAAATAAAATCTCTTCTTTATTGGAAAATCATCATTTTTATGAAAAACATGACATTATTCGTTTAATCTAAAATAAATGATATTTATTTTATTCAAATCACATAGTTTTAAGGTAGTAATGGTTTAAGCTTAAAATGGACTTGTGTAGAATAATTAATCACTAAAATCATAAAATAGAATATTAGTAGAGGCCAATCTCCAGATTGCCGAAAATGGGGTGCTCCCGAACCGGTAATCTTTGGTTGTGATGGATCAGGTCCTTAACTTAGTTTTTATTGTTAAAAGTTTCTTAATTCCCCATAAAATTAAGTGGCGACTCTTTCGATGTGGGATTAGCAAGTCGGCACAACATGGGTGGAAACTTGCCTTATTCTCAAAAAAAGACACGTCATCCATAAACGCGCATGACACAGTCGTGGACGCGACCATATCATCGCAAGCATGTCCATCCTAGTCGTGGGCCATCTTGCAGGTGACAGGGATTGCGTAGAGGAGATACTGGGAGGTTCAAATGGTCGCAGGTGCGTCCCCAAAGACCGTGGGCACAGTCAAGCAAAATCAAAAGTGTTGGGTTGCTATCCCAAAGCAAACCTAAGGTGTTCTAAGGTCCAATCTCAACAAGGTAAGGTCAAAGTCAAAAAGAACACACAATTAACCCATATGGCCTTGCAAAGAGGGTCGGGTCTTGACCTAGACCACTACAGCCTCCCTGACTTAGGAAATTTCATCCCCGAAATTAAGGCTACACCAAGGCTCGAAGTGAGGCAATCACAAAAGGTACCATTAATAGTCAAAAGCTTAGATTAATCCTTGGGATAGATTCTTGGATCCTCGTCTCCCGTTTTGGTGCCCCAAAGACACCTAAGTAACAAGGAAAAAAGAAAGAAAGAGGTCACAAATGCCTCTATAACCCACATGAACTCGTTAGGGTCTACGAGACTATAATATAAATAATGCGTTCCATTCACACCCAAATATAATAACACACCTCAACCGTATACTAACAACCAATAATAACCAAGTGTTCAACACCCCAAAATCCAAGGACGAATACACTCACAATTAGCTCATTGGCACAACAAGCTTCAATAACGCTAATCTACCCAAAATAAAAAAAAAAAAAAAATTACAATCGCATAACTAGCAATCCGAGCTAAATTCATTACACAATTGAACAACGCAATGTTAATGAATTAACTACACATCTTTGTTAAAAAGAAAATATTCTCATTATCTCTCGAAAACTCTTTTCTTAATTACAAAACTTTCTCAAAAAGTGTTTCAAACTCACACTGCATTCCAGCGAAAAAGATTTTTCCTAAAATTCTAAGTAAAGAAATCTAATAGTTTTGTAAACATTTTTCAAAAACAATCAAGTGTGATAACAACAACGTTTTCAATTTTAACAATGTTGTCCAAGGCCAAAATATCAAGAAATTTCATTTTCCCAACACTACAATCGGTGATCCTTAACTGTCACCTAATATTACCCATCACTCCTACGGTGATGCCACAACTCACCTATAACATTTATACAATAACAATTATAATAATATCAACTGTGTCAATAAAGCGATAAAGCACAAACAATGATAAAGCATAAACAACTTCACAGATTTTGGGAGTCCATCCCATCACAATCACGACTTATCAATTATACATTGGCGCAAGTGCGCTCACGAAATCAAGATTTCACTACGTTACCCCAACTTGAGAGATTTTCACAAGCTCACACAAGCAATGCACTCCCACACATTCCGTGAGTCCACCTCTGACTCCTTGAGACTAAATCATACAACTCACATTCCTAAGTCAACCTACTATAACACGCATTCCTGAGTCCACCTGTGGCAATCACACACTACATATAAATTACACGAAAACTGGTAGGGTCAAAGTTAAGCACACTAATCACACAAACCCTATGCATTCCAAAAATCTAGAATAAGCATTACACTCATCACCAAGAGACAGGAGTCTCACACTCTCTCAAAGAACACTCTTAACACTTGGGAGTAAGATCTTCCCAACTAGACATAACTTTGAGATGTCCTCACACTCATCCAACCCTTCCAACAGATCAAAACTATCCATCACCAGAAGAAGAGTCCGAAAGCAAGATGCACCCCAGTGATCAAAAGCAAGAGAACAAAAAGGTCTAGGAATCAGGTCTGGGATTTATCTAGAAAGCTACCAAGAAGTAGAGAAAGCTCTCATAAGAATAGAGTGAGAAAAAAAATTGTTTGGTATTGTTTGATACAATACTTAAAACTGAATATATTAAGTAAAAATCAATTTAAGTTTGTTTGATAATTATAACATTGCCCTCGCTCGGAGGGTCCGAAAGAATAATACAGTCCGAATAAATACAAAATCCTAATTAATTAACAAATTAATCTAGGAAAGCGACAAACTAGCATGTAAGCCTATGGACTGCCTCAGCTCTGTTCCGAATAGTGGAATGATGCATGCTTGAATTGCTTGGCGCGGAAATCCATTGCGATGCCCCGATTCGCCTCTGTTTGCAATTAATGCCGAAATGCTGTGCAAGGCTTTAGAAAGCTGCTGATTTCTTATTTGCTGCAACAGAGAGCAAGAAAGGGGCATGGCAAAGTATTTTCACATATGTATGCATGACTACTCTTCAGGGAGTGTAGTCCTCGATCCTCGTGCCACCAATCACGCATATCGATGCATGATGGCCGAGGAGTCGAATTGCACGGCTCAATATGAAATGAATGCACATGAAAACACAACAAGACCTAAATTCCATCATGGATAATCCGAAGTGTCGGCGACAGGGAATTGAGACACGTTCCGTCACTCGGAGTACAAAACGTCCCTCGTTTCCCGTGCTCGGGCTAACTCCTGTCCCAAACACAATGCAAATAGGATGGCATACACGATGCAACTAACATACAACCTAGCATACACAATGCTATGAAATGGCATACACAATGCTCGATGTAACATGGCACACACAAAGCTGTAACACGCAACCTAGCATACGCAATGCTATGAATTGAAAGGCATACACAATGCATAATGGACTTACACCAATCATGAGTGGACCTCAGCCACACTCACATCAGTGGCCATAAGATGAAAATGAGATGACCGAAATGCGTGCACACATGCACGCAAACCGAGGACCGAACCTAAGGCATAAAATACCACTCTACCAAAGCATGGCAAGGATGAAGCATGGCATTCAAACATGTAATTTTCAGCACTGAAACATAATGCTAAATGGTCCCGAATCATGCAAACATGGCACCCAATGCGTGGAATAAGCCCCGAAACTCAAAACTAGACACATGTATTGACTTGTAGCTATACAAAGCATGCATTATTTGACCATGAAGCAGAAAGACAGAGCCAAGGCAGTCCCTAAACATGAATATTTCTAGTTCATAGCATGACCAAAAGATGCCAGCATGATGGACTAAAGTAGCATGCAACTTTGACTAGCAAACATGGTTTACATGGCATGTATATGAAGCATATGAAATCTCACCAAACCAGAAAAAATCAGTGAATAAAACATGCCAAAATATGTCTAAATAATCATTGAAATGCAGCCAACATGTGCAACAATGAGGGTTTCTTTGGAAGGGCATACAAGTGGTAATTAAGCACATGCATCAAGGACACTTAGCATGGCACAACCAACTCTGGAAATCAAATATGACAGCCCTAAAACTTACCAAATTGACCCTGAAATTGGTCTAGGGAACATGCAAAGAAAGGCCTCTTTGAAGGGCCTTGAATGGGATTGGTCTACACATGCAACATAGACCTAAAATATGGCAAAATGGGCCTTGGATAGAGCCAAGGAAGACCTCAAAACCCTCAGAATGAGGCCTGGAAAGTGACTTCGATGCATGAAAAATAGGGTCCCTTTAGAAGGCCTAAAAGATCCCCAAACAAGACAAGGAGAGAGGGGGTCACCCCCCTCTAATTTTGGCCCTCCAAAATGCATCAAAGCCACTGAAAATCCGTTGGATTTGAGTGGCTAAGAGGCCAAACCATGGCCAATGCAAATGTTCTAATGCATAGCCTTAATCATGAAGGAATGAAGCATGCATAGGGGAAGATGACCCCAAACAGAGAATAGACCTTAATCAAACATAAAGATGATATCAAAATGAGATTTTTTTTAGTTTAGTTCAAGGTCTAAAATGGCTCACAAATAAGGCTAATGTATCATGCAAAAACAGCCCTAAAAGAGAGATTGAACAAACAGGGGAGCAAAAGGCCTCAAACAGCAAAGATCCCTTAAACAAAGTTGAATAGGGGCTCAAAATATGACACTTTCTAGTTTATGACAAATCCCAGAAATGCTCAAAAATAGGGCTAACATATCATGCAAAATAAACCCCAAAAGAGGGATAAAGCACAAAGGGGGAGTAGAAGACTTCAAACAGAGAAAAGTCCGTAATAAAACATGAAGATGAGCTCAAAATAAGACTTTTTTTAGTTCAGGCCAAAGCCCAAAAATGTAAGAAAAAGGGGCTAAGATATAGAACAAAATAGTGCCAAAATGGGGAGAATAGGAGCTTACCCTTGTAGCCCAACTTTCCAGCAGCCTTTGGTCCAAGGAAATGAGCTTTCAACCTCTGCAAATGACTTCCAAGGGGCTGGAATGGATGATGGTGGTGTGGTGCTATGGGTTGTAGTGTAAATGGACCAAGGAAGTTAGGGTTTTGGAGCTTGGAATAGTAGCAATGGAGGTGGGAGGTGATGAGCCTTAAGCAAAAGTGTCTAACCAGCTGAGATGAAGAGGAGGGCCTCTCTTATAGAGAATAGAGGCCAAAGCTTCTCTTGAAAGCTTCAAAGATCCTCCATACACGTGTATAGAGGATGCACCAAATGATCTCCAGCTGGCACAGCTGGGTTACACTCAAAGAGGGGAAAAGCAATAAGCAGGCCGGCCAGTTCAAGTGGCCGGCCGGCCACTCCCCCTGGTCGGCCGACCAGGGGTCAAAAGGTTCAAGAACAATTGCTGGTCGGCCTACCCAGAAAGGTGGCCTCCCAGATGAATAGAACACAGCCTTGTGGAGAAAAACCAGAAAATGTGACCCAAGAGAGAGAAAAGCTAGCTTTTTAACAAGGTTCAAAAGGGTCAAGAAGAATTAATGGTCAGCCTACCCATATTGGTGGCCTCCCAGATGAGTAGATCATCATGGTGGTATGAAAAGCCAGAAAATGTGGCTCAAAAGTGAGAAAAACCAGCTTTCTGTCAGAAAAATCGACTTTTGGAGAGAGAAAATGAGAAAATTGGCTTTTCAGGGGAAGAGGTGGCCGGCCACCATCCTACCATCTTCCTAACAGTGAAAATAGGGTCCCTACCAAAAATGAACAAAAACGGATGCAAAACGAAGGTTCGGAGGCCAAAACGCGCGGTTCGGGGCCCCGAAAACAGGCTGTTAGGCACCGGAAGTGGCGTATGACCACAAAGGTGGTCTCCCGGGCCACAGTATCCCTCTAAAGGGAGGAAATAAGATGTGTGCCAAAAATCGGAGCAAACGGAGGTAGTTAAGCGGTCCCGAACCGAGGCACACGACCGACGGCTCGAAAAACTGAAAACTAGGCTCCAAATGGGAAAAATGGCCTACGACCACGAAACGTAGCCTACAGCCACTGAGAGATGGTCTACGAGACCTCTCCCTCCCTTCGGAAAAAGAAAATAGAGAAAACAGGACCTGGTTCGCAAACCGAGGCAAAGCACAAAAGAGCTCCGAAGTCCAGAAGCAAGGCTCGCAACCGAGACTCTGAAACCTCAGAACGAGCACAATATGCAACATCACCGAGCGCTCAACTGGTGACGTCTGAGTCTTAAGGTCGGTCAAAAATGGGGTGTCTACACACTGTTAATGAATTAACTACACATTTTTGTTAAAAAGAAAATTTTCTCATTATCTCTCGAAAACTCTTTTCTTAATTACAAAACTTTCTCAAAAAGTGTTTCAAACTCACACTGCATTCCAGCGAAAAAGATTTTTCCTAAAATTCTAAGTAAAGAAATCTAATAGTTTTGTAAACATTTTTCAAAAACAATCAAGTGTGATAACAACAACGTTTTCAATTTTAACAATGTTGTCCAAGGCCAAAATATCAAGAAATTTCATTTTCCCAACACTACAATCGGTGATCCTTAACTGTCACCTAATATTACCCATCACTCCTACGGTGATGCCACAACTCACCTATAACATTTATACAATAACAATTATAATAATATCAACTGTGTCAATAAAGCGATAAAGCACAAACAATGATAAAGCATAAACAACTTCACAGATTTTGGGAGTCCATCCCATCACAATCACGACTTATCAATTATACATTGGCGCAAGTGCGCTCACGAAATCAAGATTTCACTACGTTACCCCAACTTGAGAGATTTTCACAAGCTCACACAAGCAATGCACTCCCACACATTCCGTGAGTCCACCTCTGACTCCTTGAGACTAAATCATACAACTCACATTCCTAAGTCAACCTACTATAACACGCATTCCTGAGTCCACCTGTGGCAATCACACACTACATATAACTTACACGAAAACCGGTAGGGTCAAAGTTAAATACACTAATCACACAAACCCTATGCATACCAAAAATCTAGAATAAGCATTACACTCATCACCAAGAGACAGGAGTCTCACACTCTCTGAAAGAACACTCTTAACACTTGGGAGTAAGATCTTCCCAACTAGACATAACTTTGAGATGTCCTCACACTCATCCAACCCTTCCAACAGATCAAAACTATCCATCACCAGAAGAAGAGTCCGAAAGCAAGATGCACACCAATGATCAAAAGCAAGAGAACAAAAAGGTCTAGGAATCAGGTCTGGGATTTATCTAGAAAGCTACCAAGAAGTAGAGAAACCTCTCATAAGGATAGAGTGAGAAAAAAATTTGTTTGGTATTGTTTGATACAATACTTAAAACTGAATATATTAAGTAAAAATCAATTTAAGTTTGTTTGATAACCACAAATGGTATCACTTCAAAATTTAAGCAACTCTGAAAATGTAAGCTAAAAATTAAAAAATAATTAAATAGCAAGAAACTCACTTAATTCTAACTAAATTTAGAAATACTTATACATAAGCATTAACATACACCATTATCATTTCACAACCGCCACCATCATCACCATCGCTGCCGCCTCCATTACTACTATTACTACCGACATCATCATCCATCACCCTTCCACAACCAGCACCTTCATCACCATTATCATTGTTACATAAGCACCACCATCATTTCACTACCACCACCATAGGTGTCACTGCCGTTATCACCACCACAACAACTACTATAACACTTCAACTCAATAACCATTGCCACCATTGTAATAACTAGCACCATCACTCCACTGTCACAATAACCACCATCATTACACCCCTATTGCCACCCTTATTTATTTTTATTTTTTATGTCTCCACTACATTACCTATCCACCATCACTATAACCACTTTCTATCGATCTCTACCACTATCGTTATTGGTGCTATAAGCACCATTGTTGCCATCATCACCACACTATCAATTCACTATTACAATATAAAATTAAAAGATACAATTCTAAAACAATAAATTTAATATTTAATATTATACATATCAAACAACTTATTTTCATTTATCACTCAAATTTTCATCAAACAACTTTTCATCATAAAAAAATTCAGTATTAAGTTTGTAGTACTTAATTTTCAGTTTTTAGTTTTAATCCACTGAAGTCATGTTCTTAAAACCTCACTTTTGTATAATAGTAGTGGGTGTATGCTCACCTAATGGATGTGCTATTAAATTAAATCTACAACATGTAAAGTTTGATTTTGATTTAAAAGTATATATGTCGTGTGCTACTAAAGTGGTAAAGACGTTGTTTCCCAAATTGAAGGTCTTGGTTTCAAACTCCATTAACCTCACTATATAATTTTGTGTTTCAAATAGACTAGAGGGATATTCTCGGAATATCAAAATGTCCCATTGTGTCAACACCATCTCAAGCCTTCACTTTATAATAATACTGTAGATACCCCATTTTGACCGGCCTTAACACTTGGGCGCTTTTTTTTAATTACCCGATGATAAAAATAAGAAATTTTTTTTTCACAAAATTCTCTGTAAAAAAGATGGAATTTGAGCTTTCTTCCTAACCCTAAACCTATTTTGGCCAAGTGTTTAAGACACGTCGGGCAGCCGGCGCAAAGCTGGACTGAACCAGAGCAAAATAGACATTTTTTTCCTTGACCGGTCGACCCCCTGGTCATCCGGCCAGTCGACCACCCAGAGACAATGTAGACCAGATTTTTGTTTGCTTGGGTGGGGCACTTCATAACCCCATTTTTTGGACCCATTTTTGCATCAAATGCAAGTGTACTCAGCCTCCATTGCCAAGTGTTTGATCCATTGAAGATAATGTTCCATTTTGGTGCTCCATTAGCTCGATTATCTTCCCTAAATACTCCATTAAGCTTCCACTTTTTCTTCCACCATCCCTTCACTTGCATTGCCTATATAAGAAGAGCTCAAGTCTTGAATTTTGGGAGATTAATTTGAGAGACGAAGTGTAGAGAGAATGATGAGTTTGAGAAGCGAAGATTAGAGTTCGAGAAAGAAAAGAAAACTTTCAAAAAGAGAGAGTTGTCTTGCCAAAATAATGAAGTTGTCTTAGCCTTCATATATCTCATCTTCCATTGCAAAACACCACTCAAGAAATTCATTGAAACCAAGTCCTAAAGCTTTGGTCAAAGAGAGTAATCCTTGCCAAGTTCAAGAAACTTAAAGAGTGATAATTTCCTATAAACATACTTGTCCAAAGACACCGCTCTAGCTCAAATTCCAAGCGTTTAAATTGAGGATTGAGAGCACAATTCACAACCTTGAGGGTGATCAAAAGGAATTTTGGAAATCAAGAAGTTCATTATTTCTTTGGAAGGTGAATTTTCAAATTCTTTCATTTTCTTACATTTTCTATTTTATATTTGTTTTCTTGCTTTAATTTCATATTAGTTTTGTGGTAATCTAACCGGAAATGGTTAGTTGAGCCACCTACATATTTCTTGTTTCTTTTTTTCTCGGTGTTGCAACAAGATAGGTTTTGATAGGCCTAGTAGGCCGGCCGGCTAATTATTTGGCCAGCTGGCTAACTTCCGATGGACGAAACAATGTAGTCTTCTGGCATTGAGCATACTAGTTTCTGACGATCCTCAAGACCTACATCTTCTTTTTTTTTTTACTTTTCATTTGAGAGTTTTGTGAGATTTTTATTTTGTTGTAATATTTTTTTCCTCTCTCTCTCTCTCTCTCTCTCTCTCTCTCTCTCATTCGATTAGTAATTATTTATTCAAAGTGTTGTAATAATTCTCTAACCCGCTTCTTTTTGTCCCATTCTTTTACTTGCTTTCTTATTTGTAAATATACATCATGTTTTGTCTTTTCATCATATCCATGCTTTGCATCCATGTTTCATGTATCTTGATTTAGCTAAATTTGCATCTATGGATTTAATCAATTCTTATGTGATTATGTGTGCTACCTCATATTCTTGAGATGATTTGCATGTCATATATTAGAAGCCGAATCTTTAGTTGCATTTCATGGGTGAATTTGTATTAGGATTTTGTATATAAGATCATCCATGGTTTACTAAGTTTGTTTTGTAGCTATTCGCGAGACATCAGTAAATATGTACATTTTTATGCTTTAGCATCCCTCTTGTTTGTGTTTTCCTTATTATTTTTAGCATTTTACCATGAGGCTATTTGCTTATTTGATATAACTCTATGAATGCCAGTGGATGAAGGTTGTATCGCTTAATTTGGAATAATGTTGATTTTCATGTGTAAACTTACTTTCTTTGAGTTGTACATCTTCAAAACTCTTTCAAAATGCATAGAATCAAGTTGTTCTAAAATGAATGACATAGTCTATATTTGTTTGCTTCACATAATAATTTCTAGGATTTATTAATAATTGAAAAATGAAAATATAAAGAAAATAAAACTCATATCATGGTTTAGTGGAGGCTGATCTTTTGGTTGGGTGAGCAGGGGAACTAAATTAATGACCTTCCCCTCTCATACCTAAGGTTTCGAGCCAAGCATCCTTGGTTACGACGAACAGTGGCCTTGGCACGAGTCACAGGTTTTCTAATTTTTCCAAAATATTAGGTGTCGACTCTATGATTTGGTGATGTAGTCCATTTCTGGCAAATGTTGTGTAATAAAACAGATTTTCTATAAAAGTTGTCAAATCTGGACTCTCATTTATGTTTCACATTATACTCGTGAGACTAGATCAAAGAAATAGAGGGTCCTAACTGTTTAACGCGCATGGGTACCCACGAGCATGTTACAGTTTTTGGCAACTTTGTTGGGGATATTATATAACCTTGACTCGAACTCCATAATACGATTTTTATTTTTAATTATATGTTCATTGCATTGCATGCATTGGTGCACTTAAAGTCTCTATGTTGCCCAAATCCTAGTGGGAGCACAGGCAAGTTTTTTGTGACACTATACTTATCTCTACACTACTTTTGAGACCTTGTGTTAATACTTTTTATGATCTGTCAAATGGGTAGCTCCGTTATCTAAGGTTATGGGACTTCAAAGATAGGCTATATTGACTACTCCAACTTCCTGGGATCTTAACTTGATACTAACCAAATGGGTCTTTCGTGACATCACCTTGACTTCAACTCCTAGAGTAGAGCCAACCTTGTACATATAGTGAGCTGTAGTATCTTCTCAACTTAGGACAGGATGCTCTCCCATTCCTAGGATGTATAATACCACTTGTTTGAATAGTGCAACCCTAAATCATTTCAAAGTTAGGACAGGATAACCCTACCCTCCATAGGGGTGTTTGTTTTCTTTCCTACTATGTGCTATGTATGGAAATCTGTATAGAGGTTCTCAAATTCAGACTAGTGGTTCAAGCGTATCAGTTGTGAGGTTGGGTTTAGTTTTTCGGTGGGGCATACAATGATCAATTGTGCAAATTGAGCCGAAATGCGGCCGGAGTTCTGATTGAGGGTTTTCTTTTTGCTAAGTCATTGTAACACCATGGTTTCAGAAAATTCTGACATCCCACAACATCTACCAGCGTGAATCCCTAGAACTTACAAGATATCAGACTGTTTTTATGATTAGGAAATGACCACCTGTGGATGACCCGCACTAAAATTAGAAATTCGAGAAAGGTTTCATTTCAAGTTCTAATTGGACGTTGAGTTCGAGTCTGATTCCACTGAGTCCATGGAGTTAGAGTCAGACTCGAGTCAATCTAGCCAGTCAGAGTCTATTGATTTTGGGAGTGCTAAACTAGACATCTTTGTCCTGTTTAGCTCTTCTTTGTCGTTTTCTTTTGAGTCTGTTGTCATCGCTAAGTCAATGCTTCCTTTCAATAAAAATGTCGTAGATTCTGCCTACTTCTATGTGTCTTTAGTTCATTGCATTGATCAAAATTTTTAAAACTTTTTCCAAAACTCTGATAAAAACGAAGAGGAAGAAATTCCTCTAGATTTGCAAAATTTGATCGACTAGGAGGAAGAGAGGCTTACTAAGCCCTTGATGGATGAGATTGTTTCAGTTTATGTGTGTACTGAGAAGGATCCTTGCTTGGCCCAGATTGGTTTTACATTGTATTTAAAAGAGCATGAGCGATTAGTCGCTTTATCAAAATATTTTAAAAAAAATGTTTCTGCGTAGTCCTACGAAAACATGCTTGGAATTAATCCTGAGATTGTACAACATAGGACCCCTCTCGACCTGAGGCCCGACCCCTTAGCTTTCAAACTTTGATTCTTAGTGTCCAATAATCAACTAGAGTATAAGGGTTGCGGCAACCCTAGAATTAGGGGAAATGAGGTTGGACATGATCGGAGATTCCAACGAGGTCGTTTCTTAAGCCAATCGAGACCAAAAAGAAAATCAAATCTCAGAATCTGAGAGAAGAATATTAGTATTGAAGGACAATCGAACTCCTATCCACGACCCTAGGGGCAAATTCAAACCCAATTAGCCGGGTTCCTACATCATCACGTCTATCTGGTCCAGAGTAGTAGTCATTCTCATGGATTTAGATGGCCTAGAGATCTCACAACCAATAAACATATACAAGCTAAAAGGTACTACCCTTTAGAGGCTTGCTGGGCCGAAAACCCAGAAGGGCGACCCAGGCAAAAGTTAGAGCAAAAAAACAAAACAGAAAAATAAAATTTTAAAAAATAAAATAAAATATAAAATAAAAAAAAAAAAAAAAAAAAAGCTCGCAAGGTCGAAAGCCTGAAAGGACGGTTTTGGCAAAAGTTAGAAAGCAAAAGGAGAGTGAAAATACCCGAGTGAGCCTTAACCCATAAACTACGTAAAGCCTGATTCCTATCTTTGGGGTACGTAGGCAACTTCATCTTGAAGTTCGACCTTAACCATTTTCAACCTACTTGGCTGCTCGTCCATGTTTGATTGGTTTATCCTTATTCAACTGGGCTATCATATCCGTGATCAATTGGGTTATCTTCATTCAGTTCAATTGCCTTATTTCTTTTTCATGGAAGGTTTAGTTGTAAGATAGATTCAGTGGTAATGCCGTGTATCCTGCCCGAGTTATCTAATTTGAGTTTGTGCATTTCAAGGGTTGATTCCATGTTGGTCAGGTTGTGGCCATTTGTGAAAACAGATTTTGATGATTTTTAATGAAGTTGACTAATTTTCTCAAAAATTATTCATTTTTTGCAAAAACCAAACCAGTCATTGGACCAAAAAAAGGAAAAAATTTCAGTACTCACAGTTTGGCTTACATGATTTCAAAACAGAGAGTGGACAAGCATGCTAATCTAACTCTCGTGATGATCAAAACCTTTTTACAAGAAAACCAAAAAAAATAAAAATAAATAAATAGTCAAAGCAATGAAATAGGGGCACAGTCGAGTTAGGTTTTCTGTCTTTTCACTGTATACTCGAAAGTCTTTATTTCCATTGTCAATTACTCACCAAAAAGTGCATAAATAGTTGTCCCCAACAATGTAACAGAACCATTCAGTTGGCTGGCCAACGTTCTATCTAGCTATACAAATCTTCATCTGGCCAGCACATTTATTGATTTGGCTGGATCAAATTTGCAAAAATAGGGCAAGCTCAATGTTTTTTTGTTTTGAATCTTATTTTACGGCATCGCGCTCGCGATATTCTAAATCGCGCAAGCGATTGTTCTACTTGGTCACCCCCGCTGTGTTTATAGTCGCGCCCTCGATGAAGTTTTGGTTCCTTCTATTCTAGCAAGTGTCAATAGGTCTATTTAGGTTATTTTTGCTTTGTTTTCCTTTCATTGAGTTATATTTCGTGTTTTGGTCAGTTATAGGCTCGACATCCAATTCAAAACTCATTAAAACGCAACCTTTTCAATTTTAAAATTCAAAAAAAAATGGTTTTCATACTCAAATGCCATTCATGCCATTCATAATTGCAAAACAAAACTCTTTTCATTAAATGACAGGGATCAAACCTCGATAAAAGTTGTACAAAAGAGAGTTGAAATAATAAGTGCCCACTCCCAAGCAAAAATACAGACACAACAACAAATTGCAAAAATACAACCAAAAAAAAAAATAAAGAATGCAAGCATTGTTCTCGATTTCCAACGACTTGTGTTTCTGTCGGCAAAGATTATAGGATGACGTTTTAGTTTTACCATCCACTTCCACTGTTGGTTGCCTCGCTTCAATATTACTCTCGGGAAGCCCTTGAAGACTCTGCCTTAGCAGTGGCAGAGCTTCCAAAAGAGGTTACTCTTCACCGGCCACCAAATGAAGAGCACTAAGGAGCTCTGAATCGGGCCACGGAGGTCGCCTATCATTTTAGCTGTTTATTTTGCTTTTTCAAATTGTCGATCTTTTCTCGAGCATCCTTGTACATACGCTAGAGCAAAGAGAGTTGTGCGTTTAACTGATGTACTTCATTTGTCATACCCTGTAGTTAGAGGGACAAATTGAAGACCGCTGTCACAGTCTCTACACAGGACTTCAGTGTGTAATGGTTGGCATCGATGTCAGACTGCGCTGCCATCAGTTGCTTGACTGACGTCTCAAGGAAATTGAAAATAGAGGCAAGGGAAGGGCACTTTATTGAGGCTCAGAGGAGCTGGTGTTAGCAATCTCTATCGAGGAATCATTAAGTTTTAGGAAAAGGGAAAGAGTACGGAGTACGGCGGGAAGAGGCCATGTTAAAAGAGATTAATGCCAAAAAAAGAGAGTTTGCAGAGTAATTTTGCAAGTTTGTTTTTCTGCTCTGCTTCTCCCTCGCAGGCCGTCCTTAAAAAGAGAAGAGAGAAGACGAATAAGGAGAAGAAAACAAAAGGGAAAAGGCCGATGCGATCGTTAAAGAATCAGGGTTGGTTTGGTTATGTCGGTTGGGCGCCGCGATTATTGAAATCGCGGGCCAGACACGATAGTCGAAGAAGATGAACGAGGGAGAAAGAAAAAGAGACACAAGAACAGGGGAGAGGTATATGTATTATGTATATGTATTGTCCATATGTATATAATATGTATGTATCTGTATCTGTATATGTATATATATATATATATGTGTAGTTTGAATTCGTATATGTATATCTACATATGGTACGTATGTATCTGTATATGGTATGTATAAATAAAAAAAAATCAAAGAAAAAAAAATCAAAAAAGGAAAAAATCAAAAACTCAAAATTCAAAAAAGCAAAAAAGCAAAAAAAAAAAATCAAAATACAAAAAACAAAGAAAAACAAAAGAATTTTTTTTGTATTCATTTGTTGTGCATCCATCATATCATGTTACATATTGCATGTCTCACATCGCACCTTTCATGTTTTTGCATTCACAATCACACTTGCATCAACTATTACATTTGTCATGCATGGTTACAACTATCTCGCTGTTGCATCACTTGGCAACAATCTATTCACATCACTTGGTTACAATTGTTTAAACATTTGGCTACAACATTTCTCCTTTACCCGATTGAAACCTATCCCCTATTTCGTATTGAGGTACGGTCTAGGCCTTACTTGTTGGTTAAGAACCATTTCGCCAGTTTACCTGGTTAAAACCAATCCCCTATTTTGTATTGAGGTACGACCTAGGTCTAGTTTGTTGGTTAAGACCCTTTTCTCCTTTACCTAGTTGAAACCCATCTCCTATTTCGTATTAAGGTACGGTTTAGGTCTCGCTTGTGGTTAAGACCCTTTTCTCCTTTATCCGGTTGAAACCCATCCCCTATTTCGTATTGAGGTACGATTTAGGTCTCGCTTGTTGGTTAAGACTCTTTTCTCCTTTACTCGATTGAAATCAATCCCTTATTTCGTATTGAGGTACAGTCTAGGTGTCGCTTGTTAGTTAAGACCCTTTTCTTCTTTACCTGGTTGAAATCAATCCCCTATTTCGTATTGAGGTACGGTTTGTGTATCGCTTGTTAATTAAAACCCTATTTTCTCCTCTCATGTGAGTGTGTCTGGATTGTACCCCTTATTATACTTCATATCAATTGTACGAGGCTTGCCTCGCATATTACCTGTTACATGGCATTGCATAATCAAGAATTTTTAAAAGAAAACAAAAACAACCTCACTATAACAACCCTCATATTGTTTACCGACTAATGACTGATTGATTACCGATAACCATCAATTACCGTTAAACTGAATCGATTATGACTGATAATTGAACTGATTAAAGTACTGAACTAACTGACCGAAATTGAAACTGAATTGAATGAATACATCTGTTTGAATTGCATTTTATCTGTTGAGTGATTATTTGATCTGTTCGTGTTTTATGTTTAAACTGCTAAGTGAAGGCCTTACCGGCGGCCGAATTAGAAACCGATTGATGTTTTATGATCGTCATAATTAATGTGATTTTATGGTATATTTATCTGAAAACTGATTAGGTATGATTAAATTAGATTAAATATTGATCGATTGCTTAGTTTGGCTTATTTACCGTTTCGCCACTTAGTGGCCACCGCTTCACACCTCTTGAACCTTGTATACACTCCACGTATTTGATCAAAACAAACTCTTCTTCTCCCATTCTTGCACTCAACCGACCTAAGAAGAGAGTGAGAGAGAGAGAGAATTGTTCTTGTTGATTTGGCTTGAATTGCTTGCTAATTGAAGTGTTGATTGCTACTTTGAGCTCCTAGACCTTGAACACAAGACTAAGGTAGGACATCATCATCTTCTTGTTGTTGTCTTAGAATCCATTCTTGCACAATTCATGCTTTAATTGTAGAGTTAAGCCATGTTTTGGTGCATACATGTTGAATTGAAGCTTGATTGTTGCATGCATGTACATATATTGAAGTTTTGAGGTTGTAGTTCATAATTCCTCACATGCATGTTCATAATTTTGTAATGGTCCATGTTTTCAACTTGTTTTTGGATCAATTGGCTCCCTAGAGCATCAAATTGAAGCTTTAAAATGATTTAAAGATCATGCATGTCATGTTTGAGGATTGTCCTTGGAAAATGGTTTGAAATTGGGTTTGAATAAAACACCCTTGGGCTTTGATTTCTCAAATTGAGTTTTGAATCATGTTTAACTATGAGTTTACATGTGTTTTCTGGAAATTTAGCCCAAGAGGTCGAGTTTTGATGCTTTTGAACTTGGTTTTGAGCTTGGAGGTGCAATCTGGGTTTTCCAGATTTCGCACTTCCGCTCGAGCGGGGTGTTTGTGAGGCAAAACAGAGTTATTTAGGAAGTGGGCAACAGTGTATGTGTTCTCTATGCAACAGAGGCTCTCCAGAAGCAAGACAGTTGCCTTTTCGGGTGGAAGCATGCTCATGAACATCCCTCGCTTCCCGAGGTAAAATAGTTAGCTTAGTACTTAATTGTTTAGCTTACTTACTTCTTTTAATTACATTGTATTGTAATTATTTAATTAGTTAAAGTAGTTAGCTAGTTGTGATGTTGTAATCTTTAAATATTACAGAATTCTAATTAATTACTTCGATTTGTCTGAACTACTGGCAGATTTGTCTCAAGGGGGATCTCAGTCCAACTGTCCACTGGTGGGGGATACCACTGTTCTGGTGCTCTCAATTCAGATGTACTGCGCTTCCTTTGCTTCCTTCTTGTAACAGGGGGTAGAGAATGGAACACTGGCTGTCCGTCGATTAGATCCTCAGATCGGTGGAGTCGACGACCTCGTGTCCAAGGTGCTTGGGGAATGCCTGTTGGGTCGGAAGCAATCGTGCTAAAACTGACCTAGTAAAAGATAAATAAAGCGAAAAGGAAATAAATAAATAGATAAACGGACAGCACAACAGCTTAAAATAAAATGCAAGACACACAGTCGGGCATAATCAACACACAGTCAATAAGCTGAATAACATACTGTCATCAAACACTGATTATTATCCCTGTATCACTGTCTCCTAAAACAGAATCTGATATCCGCAGATAGCTGATCCTCGAATACTGGCTGATGCCCGCAGGCCTGATACCCATAATACTGAACCAATGCCCGTAGGCCTGATGCTAACAATACTGAACTGATGCCCGCAGGCTTGATACTCAAACTCGCATACTGAACTGATGCCCGCAGGCCTGATACTGCCAATAGAAGGTGGAAAACAATAAATAACATTGATTTGAGTTCATTTTGCAAAGCAATAAAATGCTATAATTGCTAAGCAGAAGGTGGAAAACAATAAATAACATTGATTTGAGTTCATTTTGCAAAGCAATAAAATGCTATAATTGCTAAGCAGAAGGTGGAAAACAATAAATAACATTGATTTGAGTTCATTTTGCAAAGCAATAAAATGCTATAATTGCTAAGCAGAAGGTGGAAAACAATAAATAACATTGATTTGAGTTCATTTTGCAAAGCAATAAAATGCTATAATTGCTAAGCAGAAGGTGGAAAACAATAAATAACATTGATTTGAGTTCATTTTGCAAAGCAATAAAATGCTATAATTGCTAAGCAGAAGGTGGAAAACAATAAATAACATTGATTTGAGTTCATTTTGCAAAGCAATAAAATGCTATAATTGCTAAGCAGAAGGTGGAAAACAATAAATAACATTGATTTGAGTTCATTTTGCAAAGCAATAAAATGCTATAATTGCTAAGCAGAAGGTGGAAAACAATAAATAACATTGATTTGAGTTCATTTTGCAAAGCAATAAAATGCTATAATTGCTAAGCAGAAGGTGGAAAACAATAAATAACATTGATTTGAGTTCATTTTGCAAAGCAATAAAATGCTATAATTGCTAAGCAGAAGGTGGAAAACAATAAATAACATTGATTTGAGTTCATTTTGCAAAGCAATAAAATGCTATAATTGCTAAGCAGAAGGTGGAAAACAATAAATAACATTGATTTGAGTTCATTTTGCAAAGCAATAAAATGCTATAATTGCTAAGCAGAAGGTGGAAAACAATAAATAACATTGATTTGAGTTCATTTTGCAAAGCAATAAAATGCTATAATTGCTAAGCAGAAGGTGGAAAACAATAAATAACATTGATTTGAGTTCATTTTGCAAAGCAATAAAATGCTATAATTGCTAAGCAGAAGGTGGAAAACAATAAATAACATTGATTTGAGTTCATTTTGCAAAGCAATAAAATGCTATAATTGCTAAGCAGAAGGTGGAAAACAATAAATAACATTGATTTGAGTTCATTTTGCAAAGCAATAAAATGCTATAATTGCTAAGCAGAAGGTGGAAAACAATAAATAACATTGATTTGAGTTCATTTTGCAAAGCAATAAAATGCTATAATTGCTAAGCAGAAGGTGGAAAACAATAAATAACATTGATTTGAGTTCATTTTGCAAAGCAATAAAATGCTATAATTGCTAAGCAGAAGGTGGAAAACAATAAATAACATTGATTTGAGTTCATTTTGCAAAGCAATAAAATGCTATAATTGCTAAGCAGAAGGTGGAAAACAATAAATAACATTGATTTGAGTTCATTTTGCAAAGCAATAAAATGCTATAATTGCTAAGCAGAAGGTGGAAAACAATAAATAACATTGATTTGAGTTCATTTTGCAAAGCAATAAAATGCTATAATTGCTAAGCAGAAGGTGGAAAACAATAAATAACATTGATTTGAGTTCATTTTGCAAAGCAATAAAATGCTATAATTGCTAAGCAGAAGGTGGAAAACAATAAATAACATTGATTTGAGTTCATTTTGCAAAGCAATAAAATGCTATAATTGCTAAGCAGAAGGTGGAAAACAATAAATAACATTGATTTGAGTTCATTTTGCAAAGCAATAAAATGCTATAATTGCTAAGCAGAAGGTGGAAAACAATAAATAACATTGATTTGAGTTCATTTTGCAAAGCAATAAAATGCTATAATTGCTAAGCAGAAGGTGGAAAACAATAAATAACATTGATTTGAGTTCATTTTGCAAAGCAATAAAATGCTATAATTGCTAAGCAGAAGGTGGAAAACAATAAATAACATTGATTTGAGTTCATTTTGCAAAGCAATAAAATGCTATAATTGCTAAGCAGAAGGTGGAAAACAATAAATAACATTGATTTGAGTTCATTTTGCAAAGCAATAAAATGCTATAATTGCTAAGCAGAAGGTGGAAAACAATAAATAACATTGATTTGAGTTCATTTTGCAAAGCAATAAAATGCTATAATTGCTAAGCAGAAGGTGGAAAACAATAAATAACATTGATTTGAGTTCATTTTGCAAAGCAATAAAATGCTATAATTGCTAAGCAGAAGGTGGAAAACAATAAATAACATTGATTTGAGTTCATTTTGCAAAGCAATAAAATGCTATAATTGCTAAGCAGAAGGTGGAAAACAATAAATAACATTGATTTGAGTTCATTTTGCAAAGCAATAAAATGCTATAATTGCTAAGCAGAAGGTGGAAAACAATAAATAACATTGATTTGAGTTCATTTTGCAAAGCAATAAAATGCTATAATTGCTAAGCAGAAGGTGGAAAACAATAAATAACATTGATTTGAGTTCATTTTGCAAAGCAATAAAATGCTATAATTGCTAAGCAGAAGGTGGAAAACAATAAATAACATTGATTTGAGTTCATTTTGCAAAGCAATAAAATGCTATAATTGCTAAGCAGAAGGTGGAAAACAATAAATAACATTGATTTGAGTTCATTTTGCAAAGCAATAAAATGCTATAATTGCTAAGCAGAAGGTGGAAAACAATAAATAACATTGATTTGAGTTCATTTTGCAAAGCAATAAAATGCTATAATTGCTAAGCAGAAGGTGGAAAACAATAAATAACATTGATTTGAGTTCATTTTGCAAAGCAATAAAATGCTATAATTGCTAAGCAGAAGGTGGAAAACAATAAATAACATTGATTTGAGTTCATTTTGCAAAGCAATAAAATGCTATAATTGCTAAGCAGAAGGTGGAAAACAATAAATAACATTGATTTGAGTTCATTTTGCAAAGCAATAAAATGCTATAATTGCTAAGCAGAAGGTGGAAAACAATAAATAACATTGATTTGAGTTCATTTTGCAAAGCAATAAAATGCTATAATTGCTAAGCAGAAGGTGGAAAACAATAAATAACATTGATTTGAGTTCATTTTGCAAAGCAATAAAATGCTATAATTGCTAAGCAGAAGGTGGAAAACAATAAATAACATTGATTTGAGTTCATTTTGCAAAGCAATAAAATGCTATAATTGCTAAGCAGAAGGTGGAAAACAATAAATAACATTGATTTGAGTTCATTTTGCAAAGCAATAAAATGCTATAATTGCTAAGCAGAAGGTGGAAAACAATAAATAACATTGATTTGAGTTCATTTTGCAAAGCAATAAAATGCTATAATTGCTAAGCAGAAGGTGGAAAACAATAAATAACATTGATTTGAGTTCATTTTGCAAAGCAATAAAATGCTATAATTGCTAAGCAGAAGGTGGAAAACAATAAATAACATTGATTTGAGTTCATTTTGCAAAGCAATAAAATGCTATAATTGCTAAGCAGAAGGTGGAAAACAATAAATAACATTGATTTGAGTTCATTTTGCAAAGCAATAAAATGCTATAATTGCTAAGCAGAAGGTGGAAAACAATAAATAACATTGATTTGAGTTCATTTTGCAAAGCAATAAAATGCTATAATTGCTAAGCAGAAGGTGGAAAACAATAAATAACATTGATTTGAGTTCATTTTGCAAAGCAATAAAATGCTATAATTGCTAAGCAGAAGGTGGAAAACAATAAATAACATTGATTTGAGTTCATTTTGCAAAGCAATAAAATGCTATAATTGCTAAGCAGAAGGTGGAAAACAATAAATAACATTGATTTGAGTTCATTTTGCAAAGCAATAAAATGCTATAATTGCTAAGCAGAAGGTGGAAAACAATAAATAACATTGATTTGAGTTCATTTTGCAAAGCAATAAAATGCTATAATTGCTAAGCAGAAGGTGGAAAACAATAAATAACATTGATTTGAGTTCATTTTGCAAAGCAATAAAATGCTATAATTGCTAAGCAGAAGGTGGAAAACAATAAATAACATTGATTTGAGTTCATTTTGCAAAGCAATAAAATGCTATAATTGCTAAGCAGAAGGTGGAAAACAATAAATAACATTGATTTGAGTTCATTTTGCAAAGCAATAAAATGCTATAATTGCTAAGCAGAAGGTGGAAAACAATAAATAACATTGATTTGAGTTCATTTTGCAAAGCAATAAAATGCTATAATTGCTAAGCAGAAGGTGGAAAACAATAAATAACATTGATTTGAGTTCATTTTGCAAAGCAATAAAATGCTATAATTGCTAAGCAGAAGGTGGAAAACAATAAATAACATTGATTTGAGTTCATTTTGCAAAGCAATAAAATGCTATAATTGCTAAGCAGAAGGTGGAAAACAATAAATAACATTGATTTGAGTTCATTTTGCAAAGCAATAAAATGCTATAATTGCTAAGCAGAAGGTGGAAAACAATAAATAACATTGATTTGAGTTCATTTTGCAAAGCAATAAAATGCTATAATTGCTAAGCAGAAGGTGGAAAACAATAAATAACATTGATTTGAGTTCATTTTGCAAAGCAATAAAATGCTATAATTGCTAAGCAGAAGGTGGAAAACAATAAATAACATTGATTTGAGTTCATTTTGCAAAGCAATAAAATGCTATAATTGCTAAGCAGAAGGTGGAAAACAATAAATAACATTGATTTGAGTTCATTTTGCAAAGCAATAAAATGCTATAATTGCTAAGCAGAAGGTGGAAAACAATAAATAACATTGATTTGAGTTCATTTTGCAAAGCAATAAAATGCTATAATTGCTAAGCAGAAGGTGGAAAACAATAAATAACATTGATTTGAGTTCATTTTGCAAAGCAATAAAATGCTATAATTGCTAAGCAGAAGGTGGAAAACAATAAATAACATTGATTTGAGTTCATTTTGCAAAGCAATAAAATGCTATAATTGCTAAGCAGAAGGTGGAAAGCAATAAATAACATTGATTTGAGTTCATTTTGCAAAGCAATAAAATGCTATAATTGCTAAGCAGAAGGTGGAAAGCAATAAATAACATTGATTTGAGTTCATTTTGCAAAGCAATAAAATGCTATAATTGCTAAGCAGAAGGTGGAAAGCAATAAATAACATTGATTTGAGTTCATTTTGCAAAGCAATAAAATGCTATAATTGCTAAGCAGAAGGTGGAAAGCAATAAATAACATTGATTTGAGTTCATTTTGCAAAGCAATAAAATGCTATAATTGCTAAGCAGAAGGTGGAAAGCAATAAATAACATTGATTTGAGTTCATTTTGCAAAGCAATAAAATGCTATAATTGCTAAGCAGAAGGTGGAAAGCAATAAATAACATTGATTTGAGTTCATTTTGCAAAGCAATAAAATGCTATAATTGCTAAGCAGAAGGTGGAAAGCAATAAATAACATTGATTTGAGTTCATTTTGCAAAGCAATAAAATGCTATAATTGCTAAGCAGAAGGTGGAAAGCAATAAATAACATTGATTTGAGTTCATTTTGCAAAGCAATAAAATGCTATAATTGCTAAGCAGAAGGTGGAAAGCAATAAATAACATTGATTTGAGTTCATTTTGCAAAGCAATAAAATGCTATAATTGCTAAGCAGAAGGTGGAAAGCAATAAATAACATTGATTTGAGTTCATTTTGCAAAGCAATAAAATGCTATAATTGCTAAGCAGAAGGTGGAAAGCAATAAATAACATTGATTTGAGTTCATTTTGCAAAGCAATAAAATGCTATAATTGCTAAGCAGAAGGTGGAAAACAATAAATAACATTGATTTGAGTTCATTTTGCAAAACAATAAAAGTATCATTGTTTGTCGTAGTTTCTACTGTAGAAACTGTGATTTATGTGTGTGCGCGCCGCGCACGTTTGAGATGTTCCTATCTGTTCAAACATCTTTGTATGTTGGATAAGTTTGCAGTTTTTATTATATTCCAGGTTATCTACTTCCTTTTACCTTTTCACATAGTGGTAATCATCTCTTTACTTATAGGCTTTTATTTTTATTTTTCTTCTTCTTCTTTTATTTCTATTTTTATTTTTTATTTTTTATATTAAAAAAAAATGGGATTCATGCATTTTAATCTTAATATTGTTTAAAGTTTGGTAGGCTTATATGCCACCAAACTGGGTTCCATTTTTTTAAAAATTTTTTTTGTTGGGTTTGGATCCGGATCAACATTCTTTATTTGTTTATAGATTTTTAAATTGAATGTCTAAATCTAGGGAATCACTATCCTCAATTGGGATAGTAATCTCATTAAATATGTTATCATACACTTGAGCCACACCGAATCACAGAAATATCCACGAATCCCATTTTGATTTATGGGTGAAAAATTGGTGGGTTTGGCGTTTTCCACCTATAAATCGCAATACCGGCCCGAAATGGAGTACTTGGGTTATGTGTAGAATTGTGGATACTTCCTGGTGTGCATTTTAGTTTTAATTTCTTTTAAATTGTAGAGCACTAGCTGATGTGCATTGTTTGATATTTAATTTTTTTTATATTTGATTTGTTTGGAATTGTATAGTCTGTTAAATATATTTTTATAATTACATTTTAATCTTAATATTATTTATACCGTGCCTTTAGGTACAAGCATACACTAGTATATATATAAAGAAAAAAAGGATATCATTTAAATAATGATTTACATTTTCAAAAATATTTTTAATTAATCATGTTGCTAAAATGAAAACAAATTAATTATGAAATTTAAGGTTCATTGGAGAATTAATTGTTTTAGTTAATTTTTTTAATTTTACAATTTATAGTAATTTTAACTATACTAGCTACACCCTAAACAAAGCTTTAATATTACATTGGAAATTGCAATCAGTTACTTGAAAACTTTCCTGATCAAAGTGCCTTTCACTACTGCTCCTGAGGATGTACTTGTTCCCTCCACCAACCAATCTTCAGATTCAAAAATCAAATGGATATCTTTTTCCAACTAGCTCTTATCCCATGGGAGCAGGCGTAAATTTAGGATTCTTATAATGTAATGTCTGCTGGATTAAGGAAATTTCGTTTCCGTAGTTGTAATGGTGGCATCAGTTCGCCACCTAGTTGATACATATACATATATATTATTTATATGTAATGTCGATAATTATTCCATCAGTTGTAAAATATTATTTTTTTATTTTATTTTTTATTGTCTCAACATATTAGTTCATTCTAAAAAATTAAAAATTAAAAAAACTTGATTTTTTTTTATTTTATCTTTCTTTTAAATTTATTAAAACACAAAAAATATAATTATGACAATCGATATTTTCAAAAAAATGTACTATCAAAGAGTAATTTTTAAAAGTAATATTTTTTAAGTGTAATAATTATACTCCTAAAAAAATTAAATTTTTCAGAAAGAACTAATATTTGGGACAAAGGGAATACAAATTTATGACTTAATTATTAAGTTGATAAAATATTTCACTAATTTGTAATTATTTTGAGAATATCTCACTAAATTGTAATTTTTCAAATATCATATACACTCATTATTAATTTTTTTAATTTATAATTTATAATTAATGATTTATCTACCGCATTTGTTTAATTCGAATTCGTTTGCATAAGTCTTTTTTAAAAGAGATTCATGCACAAGAGTCTTTTATTAAAAAGAGACTCACACGAATTTGAAATAAATAAATGAGGAAATTACACTTATCTCTCCTGAGGTTTACCTTAATAACAGATATCTTTTTTATGGTTTCAAAAATTACACAAACCTCCCTTACTTTTGAAAATAATAGCCAAGTTTTCCCTTCTATTAGAAGCATGTTACAAAAGTAACCAAAAAGAGTGACAATACATACCCTTGTAACAATTTTCTTTCAGTTTTTCAGTCCTTGTAAACTTTCCCTCAAAACAACATGACAATGATGGGTATTTTTTTACACCAAGTTAATTTTTTTTTTTATATATATGTATATATTTTGAATTGCTTTGTATCAGGAATGTTGGTTATTTCAAAATTAATTTTGCACCCAAAAAGAAAAAAAATCATGTGAAATGATGAGCATTTTTTTTAATTTTAATTTTTTACACCAGATTAATTTTTATTTTTTTTAAAAAAATAATTGATTATTAAAATTAAACATAACAAAAAGTGTTATCATTCACTTTCCCTATGTAGTGTGTATATATGTTTTGAATTGCTTTGTTTTGGAAATGTTGGTCATGATAGTATAATACTTTGACCTTTAAATAATAAAAAAACAAAAAATAAAAACCAAAAAAGGAAATAAAAACAACAATTCTAATAGGAAACAAAAAGAGAAATTAAAAAAAAAAATCTAATATGTTTGGTTTCAATTTTCTAAATTCAATTTTTTTAAAATTATTTTTTTTATTTTTCATTTTTTTAATGAATATTTTTAAAATTTTAATCAATTTTTTTTTTACTTTTTAGATGCACCTTATTTGGATGTATCTAAAAAGTAAAATATTTATAAAAAAATATTTTAAAAAATCAATAAATACACAAGAACACGAAATTGTACTGAATTTTCATTTTGTTTTTGTATTTTGGTATTTCGTGAATTTTTTAAAGATTTTTTTTCACAAATATTATACTTTTTAAGTGTATTTATGTTAAGTGCATCTAAAAATTAAAAAAATTATTTAAAATATTAAAAAATTAGTGAAAATAAAAATATACGAAAAACAAAAAAAAATAATTTTTTGAAAAGTGAAAGCAAACAAGTTAGGATTTAAAAGTTTAGCTATGCTGACTACATTCCTAAATCTTGTAATTTTTTTTTTCAATAGCCTTTCATGGTGGGATATAAAAGTTTAGTTATGCTAATTTTAAATTTAGGAAAAATTTTATTTCAGGAATGGTTTTGAAAAATAATTATAAAAAAAGGTAAATTTTATAATATTAATAATTAAAAACATAATTTTTTTTTATGAATGTGTAATAATTCCTTAAATTTAAATGTAAATTCACTTAGAGATAGAAACTGATAATAACCTTGGATAGTAGGTCACTAATTCATTTTTCTGTACGATTTGGTGGATTAGATGATGCAATATTGGAGCAGTTGGGTTAATAGAGTGAGAAAGATGAAATGAGAGTATTGTAGTCATTTAATATTATTTTTGACACCGTTTAGAACAAAATTAACATAAGGGGAATCTGACTATTATTTTTAAAAGTAAGGAAGGTCTATACAATTTTTAAAATCACAAAAGAAGTATCTATAATTAGGGAGCTTCTATTTACATATCACTATGTGACTCAATACACACCATCTTTATAATTTTTTTTACTACATTTATGTCCATTAGTCAAATTACCATTTTGTATAGAATTCTAATTACACACCAACCATAACCAACATTGCACTTTTGCTGGCTGCTCCTAACACCAGTCGTCCCTTCTATACTGCTGTAGTTGTAGCTACCTTCCACATCGCACTACCTTCAGTCACTGCCCTACCATTGCATACCAATATACCTTCGGTGCCACTCTAAGCCCTCCTCACTTCTGCCATCAACACGTTCCGCTCTGGTGGAACACCTCTCACAGCCTTGCCAATGTCCCCTTCGCAGCCTTGCAACCTACCCCCACTACTTTACAATGTCGTCGTAGTCCGACGACGAATAGAGGGCAGATCATGATTTCGCGATCGTAATTTCTAGAGAAAGAGAGAGCATATCGTGATTTTGAGAGAGATAAAAAGGTAGAGGCGACAATAATAGTGACAGTGGATGGTGGCTAGGGTTAAGGTTAGGGTTGGGGAAGATGAAGGTATGTTTGTATCAACTGATGGGTAAGGGATGGGTTGTGAGAATTGCCGGGGATGGAGAAGAAGAAGAAGAAGAAAAAAAAAAGAGAGGAGAATGAAGAGATTGGAGACGGGGGCAGCGACGGAAGAGATGGCAGTCTCTGGTGATGATAGTAGTTAAGATTAGGGTTAGAATTCTGAAAGGGTTGGAGAGTTAGAAAGATTAGGGTATTTTGGGTTTTTCAAAAATTATTGGTGTGAATTGAGAAAATATCAAATAATTTAAAATGAGTATAGTGTAAACTAAGAAAGTGGTGTTTATTGAGTCAGATGGTGGTGTGTAAATAGAAACTCTCCTGTAATTAAGATAAACTTCGGGAAGATAAGTATAATTTATCCTAAATAAATTTGATAAATATAATGGTGCAGATTATTTTTAGGGTGAATTACACTAACGGTCCCTATAGTTTGGGGTTTGTGTCATTTTGGTCTATGACTTTTCAATTGTGACACATTTAACCTAGGATTTTGAATCTTCTTATAAATAAGAACAATTGAAGATACCATTAGATTTTTCAAAGGCAAAATCGTCAATTTGATAAAATATAAACTAATTTGACAAAAATAAATGTCAAACAAATATTTTTGAATTTTTAAAAATTATTTCTACTCACTAAAGATAAAATTATGTAAAATTAATAAATCTTTTAGATATTTATTTATTTTACCAAATTAATTTTTATTATGTGTTTCGAAGATTATTACATTAAATTAGTTTATATTTTTCTAAAAGTCAAATATAGTGACAACTTTGATATCATTATTAAATCAGTCTATTAAATTAAAAAATTCAAAACTAAAAATATTTCATATATTAAATATGTCGATTACACATTAAAAGTTTAATAATTACCCATTACACGATCATCATCTAAACATATAATAAAAATTAATCTGGTAAAATAAATAAATACATAAATATCTAAAAGTTTTATCAATTTTACATAATTTTATCTTTGGTAGGTAAAAATAATTTTTAAAAATTTAAAATATTTTTTTGACATTTATTTTTATCAAATTAATTTATGTTTTATCCAATTGACGATTTTACTATTGAAATTAAGCAATGATATTTTTAATTATTCTTATTTAAAATAATATTTAAACTTTAATGTTAAGTATATCATAATTAAAAAAGTCAATAACTAAAATAATACGAAACTTGAGCGTAACTTTTCTTATTTTTGCCAATTTCGTTGGGAACTTGAAAGGACTTTTAAAATTAATTTTTTCATTTCCCTTTGCTTAAACAATTTCCAAGGCATCTGTTAAACCGTCAAATTCGATTCCTTTTCATTTCCAAAAACAAAAACAAAAACAAATTCGTTTTCAACCCGACTATTTACTCACCTCACCTTAAACCTTTGAGACACAAAATCATTTTCTAACCTTTTTTTTGAACCTTTGAGACACAAAATCATTTTCTAACCTTTTTTTAAAATTCAAATTATTCTCAAATAATGGCCACAGCAGTCTCTATATTTCCCAGGCCCATCCATGTCCTCCATCACAGTAGGTCCCACCACTTCAACTCCCTTGTCTCTCTCACCTTCAAGTCTAAAGTGAAGAACAAAACACACATTTCTCGCGTTCTCTCACTCTCTTCGACTCTACTCACAAAACAGAATCACGTTTCCCGCGCTTTCTCTGTCTTCTATGTCTATGGCAAAGCCAGTAACAGAAATCTATATCACAGCCATGCTAGCTCTGTTGTTTCTCCTTCTCTCTCTATCCCATCTGGGTCTCTCATTGAGTCAAGATGGACTTTTTCTCCAGCGAGTCAAACTCGGTCTGTCCGACCCGAACGGTGTTCTCTCCGACTGGAACGACCGCGACGCCACCCCATGCAACTGGACCGGCATCACCTGCGACCCGGCCACGGGTTCAGTCAGCTCGGTCGATCTCTCCAACGCTGGCCTCGCCGGTCCATTCCCCAGCTTCCTCTGCCGCCTCTCTTCTCTCTCCTCTCTCTCTCTAAAAAACAACAATCTCAACTCCTCTCTCCCACTCTCCATCTCCAACTGTAAGAACCTCACTACTCTCAATCTTTCGCAGAACTTCTTCGAGGGTTCGATTCCGTACACGATCTCTGATCTTCCCAAACTCAGATTCCTCATCCTCGATGGAAACAGCTTCTCCGGCCAGATTCCGGTGAGTTTTGGGCTTTTCCGGCGACTCGAGACTCTAAATATTGCCAACAATCTTCTCAGCGGAACAATACCTGCGGCGATTGGGAACATAACCAGTCTGAAGTCGCTCGAACTCGCTTATAACCTGTTTACCCCGGGTCAACTGGCTCCAGAACTCGGGAACTTGTCGAGTTTGGATTATATGTGGCTTAGTTCCTGTAGCCTTGTGGGTTCGATACCGGATAGTTTTGGGAGACTGAGTCGTCTCACGAATTTGGATTTGTCGAATAATATGCTTACTGGTTCGATACCGAGTGTGATCTTCGAACTAAAAAGTGTCGTGCAAATTGAGCTGTTCAACAACTCATTTTCCGGCGAGTTATCGGCTGGTTGGTCGAACCTGACTTCTCTCCGGCGGTTCGACGCGTGTTGTAATTCGTTTGTTGGGCCGATTCCGAACGAGTTGTGTGAGTTACCACTCGAGTCGCTGAACCTGTACCAGAACCAGCTCGTGGGTTTGTTACCAGAGAGCATAGCTAAGTCCCCAAATTTGTACGAACTCAAAGTGTTCAAGAATCAGCTTAATGGGTCATTGCCGAGTGAACTCGGCAAGCACTCGAACTTACTAACCATCGACGTGTCGGAAAATCAGTTCTCCGGCGAAATTCCGGCGAGTTTGTGCGAGAATGGGTTGTTAGAACAGCTTCTCTTGATATACAATTCGTTTTCGGGTACCATTCCGGATGTTCTCGGGAAATGTCGAAGCTTGAACCGGGTTCGATTGCGGTCTAATCGGTTTTCCGGCGAAGTTCCGGCGGAGTTTTGGGGTTTACCACATGTGTATTTGCTTGAACTCGCAGAGAATTCATTTTATGGGAATATCTCATACATGATATCTGGTGCATCAAATCTTTCAAAACTTGACATTTCTAATAACAGGTTTTCTGGAACTATTCCTAAAGAAATTGGATCTTTAGGTAATTTATTTGAGTTTTCTGGTAATGATAATGAGTTTTCTGGTCAAATTCCTGCAACAATTGTCAATTTGAGTCAATTAGCGACGCTTCGTCTTAGAAACAATGAACTTTCTGGGGAGATTCCAATGGGGATTCAGTCTTTGAGACAGCTCAATGAGCTTAGTTTGGCTAATAATACCTTATCTGGTGAAATCCCAGATCAAATTGGGAGTTTGCCAGTGCTCAATTATCTTGATCTTTCTTGGAATCACTTTTCTGGGGAAATCCCACTTGCGTTGCAGAATTTGAAGCTCAATGTGCTAAATTTGTCATATAATCAGCTATCTGGTGAAATACCTGCACTCTATGCTAAGGATATATATAGGGACAGCTTTTTGGGCAATCCGGGTTTGTGTGGTGATATTTCTGGTCTTTGTACTGAAAAAACTGGTGTCAAGAATCAGGGTTATCTGTGGATACTTAGATCTATTTTCATCCTTGCTGGTTTGGTTTTTGTTGTTGGGATTGTTTGGTTTGTGTGGAAGTTTTGGAGTTACAGGAAAACAAAGAAAGGAATTTCTATTGTGAAGTGGAGATCATTTCACAAATTGGGTTTCAGTGAATGTGAAATTCTTGATTGCCTTAATGAACTTAATATTATTGGAAGCGGAGCTTCAGGGAAAGTCTACAAGGTCGAGCTTAGTAATGGTGAGGTTGTTGCAGTTAAGAAGATACGCGATAGATCAAAAAAGGATGATGAGAGTTTTACGAGTGCTGTTTCAAGGGAAAGATGAATTTGAGGTTGAAGTTGAGACACTGGGGAAAATTAGGCACAAGAATATTGTGAGGTTGTGGTGTTGTTGCAACACTGGGGATTGCAAGCTTTTGGTGTACGAGTACATGCCAAATGGGAGTTTGGGCGATTTGCTGCATAGTAGCAAGGGTGGTTCATTGGACTGGCCTGCAAGATTTAGGATAGCTTTGGATGCTGCTGGGGGGCTTTCTTATTTGCATCATGATTGTGTTCCTCCGATTGTCCATAGGGATGTTAAGTCAAACAATATTTTGTTGGATGCTGAGTTGGGAGCAAGAATTTCTGATTTTGGAGTTGCTAAAATTGTCAAAACAGTGAACAAGGGGGCAGAATCTATGTCTGCAATTGCTGGTTCTTGCGGTTACATTGCACCAGGTACGAGAAATTACCTGATCACTCAATTCCATTTCTTTGCCATAATGAATTGATTTCGTTACTAGTTGCAGAGCTGAATCATGAACTTGAATGACTTAGATTTTGTGGTATGCTTAATCGATATTGGTTTCCTCTAATTGTGAATTTTGAACCACTGCTTAGGGATGCATAGGTTCATTAATTGTTCAGAATTATTTATTCTTTCAAATATGTTTTCAAGCATTGCACGAATTGAATTTTAATGAAAACTGTCAATTCAAACTTAGATCTTAACTATTCTAGCTAAATGATGATTCACATTTGTGAAACATTTTGATTGCTTCTCCTTATAGTAAAGCTGCTACATTTTAATTGAAGCTGTTCTGTTTGATCTTTATCCTACTGTAGAATATGCATATACTCTTCGAGTGAACGAAAAGAGCGACATTTATAGCTTTGGCGTGGTCATTCTAGAACTAGTGACTGGTAGACGACCCATTGATCCAGACTTTGGGGAGAAAGACCTAGTGACATGGGCCTGCAACAACTTGGAACAGAAAGGAATTGACCATGTGATCGATCCCAATCTCGATTCTACTTTCAAGGAACAAATTTGCAGGGTTCTTGATATCGCCTTCCTTTGTGTCAGCTCACTTCCAATCAACCGGCCTTCAATGCGAGAGGTGGTTAAAATGCTGCAAGAAGCAGGGGCATATAACAAGCCCAGGAGAGCAAACAAGAATGATAATCTTTCTCCTGGTTGCTATGAAGACTCCTCTGATTCTCTAATCAAGGAAGTGTAATTTCAAGATTTTAGGTGTTAGTTTTTGGCAACATGAGAGAGTCAGAGAAAGAGAATGATTGTAGTGGAACAAAACTGAGAAAAAATTGAAGATGTGCCCATTGTTGGAAAACTCATTTTGAATGTTTCCTATAGAAGGGGGAACAATTGGCAACACAACTGTAATTGTTACTATAAGAAGGTTGTTAGTCATGACAGGTCTTTATTTTTAGGTCATGTAACTAATTTCGGAGCTTTATATAATATTGATTATGTGATATTTTAAACCATTCACATAAATATGTCAATTCATTTTATTGGATAGTTAAGTGATAAATGGTAATCTGCATTATGATTTTTTTATTAAGTAAAAGTATTATGTAGAATATGATTTGTATGAAAAATCTAATGATTTTCTATATTGGCCGCCCTCATTGAATGAAATGGTCCCAGTGCTTTGTCCTTGTCATTATGCAGCTTAGCAATACTAGAGTGAGGATCGTGGGACGAGTAATGCAGTCTCAGTGCGCGTGACAAGGTGGCCCTCAAAAGTTGACTAATGAGGTTCTTATAATTTATCCAAGAGAGTCAAGGTGGACCAATAGCAAGCTTGATTGGACATTGTTGGAATTTTAGTAATTTTTTGATTTTTTAGCTAAAATATAAGGTAAAAAAAAATAGTATATTTGGGGTAATTTTTTAACTTTTTATAAAAAAATGTATAAAAAGTAGAGAATAAATTTTTTTTTTGATTTTTTGATATAAATTCTAAATTTTTTAATTTTTTTTAATAACTTTTTAACTTTTAAACTGAAACAGCTACTCTAGCGTGGGTTGGTGCTTGCCTCCTGTTACCCCATGGTTATTATTTAATTTAGTGACAAAAATGTTTTAGTTCCTGTATTTAGTCTGCTCTTAACCGCATTACTGTACCTAAGTTTTGAATTGTCCTTTTTTTTAACCAATCCATGAAATAAAAAAATGCATTAAACACAATAAGAGGAATCACAGAGGCAAAGAGGAGATCAAGAGCCTCTGGTGGGACTGTTTCAAGTTCAGCAGATTATAGTTGTCATATCTTATTGGTCAATCTGCTTCTCTTCTAGACTTCTTATCTTGTCATTTTTTTTTGTAATTCTCTCTCTTTCACTCTCAATATTGTATTTTGGGTCTTCGAATGTCATATTGCAAACAAAAAGAACATACTCCAAACAGAATAGAGAATTAGGCCCTACAAACGGATTGGGAGAACATAAAATTTTTTCCCCCTTCTAATTCACGTAATCAGATTATAATGAAACTGTAAATGAATGAATTGTGCAGTATTCAATCCATCAATCTTATTGAGTCCTTGTCATTTTCAAACCAGACCTAAACATAATTCTCACTACAAGAAATTACAGCTTTAGCGACTAATTTTGTTGATTAAAGTCAATTTAGTCGCCAAAGGTGTATACATTAGCTACTAAAAATGTTTTGGTCGCCAATGGTACACACATTAGCTACCAAACATTATTTGGTCGCCAATACTAAGACGTATTAGCTACTAAACTGTTTTGGTCGGTAAATGTGACCTACTTCGCTACTAATGTCATATGTAGTCGGAATAGTCTCCACTAATGGCGACTAATTACATGTTAGTCATTAAATATTAACTTTTGGCCGACTAAATATCACAATGGTCGATAACTGTATAATATTTATACATTTTTATTTTTTATTTTCGTATTTCTTTGATTTTTGGCTACTAATAGTACTGTTAGTCATGGAAATGATTGGTTTCGGCGACTAATTTGATTTTGGTCGCCAAATAATTCAGTTTCACCGACTATGTTTTTGGTAGCCAAACGTGCCACGAACCACTGGAGGGAAAATTAATTTTTCATTACAAATATTACCGACGAAAATAATTTTTGGTCGGTAATAAATATTTTTTTCTTTTATTTTCATTGCAAAAGTATTCCATTTCCCTCCCTCTCGCACTCCCGCCTCCATCACTGCTCTGTCTCCATCGCAAGAGTTGCTGTATCATCCCCCGAACTCCCTCCTCCCAGGTATCTCCCTCTCTCTCTCTGTATCTCCCTCTCCATTTCTTAAACATCTCACAAGGCCTCTCGAGTTCCCCTCTTTCTCTCTCTGTTTACACACACACACACACACACACACACACATACATGCATATATATATATATATACACACACACACACACAAATCATATATTCACAACCTTGATTCCATATATACTCGATTATATACACAAATCATATGTACACTCACGCCTCTGGCCTCTTCTTTACAAGAATAGTCTCCATCGCCCGAACTCATCCGAACTCCCTCCCAGGTATGTCCTCCATTTCGCATCTGTCTCTCCCTCTCTCTGTATCTCCCTCTCGATTTCCCTCTGTTTCTATCCGTCTCTGTTTACACACGCACACACATACATACATACATATATATATATATATGTCAAAACACACAGAATATGAAGTACGAAATGCCCTCAATTAGGGCATTGTTATTGAAATGTGATTCAAATTAAAAATTAGGGCAATGCTTGGGGTGAATCAAGCCATTTGCTAAATAAACTAGGGCAAAGTCTTGTAGTAGTGGTACATATAAAAGAGGAATTTTTATGGTTTTGAGCAAATATACTAGCTGTTTGTTGCTTTTGGATGCCTTGGTAAGAATGTTGAGGCACTTAATATATACCTACTGTTCTTCTTCATAGTTGCATTTCCAATGTATGAATTTGATGTAATATGTAATTGTTGACAATCTTGAGATATGAATGATTTTAAAATCTACAAATGAATAAGTATTCACACTTGAGGTAGGATATTTTGTATCTTGGAAGTACCTGCAAAGAGATGCAGTCATCATAGTTTTGGTAAAACAAGGGTAGGGATTAGATTGTCTTTGTAGATTCTTCGGCTGATGTTGTGTTCTTGAATGAACATATGGTAGTAGCTTGGTACCCATGGATCATGACTTTCGATCTGTTGGCCTAGCTGTGTATGCTTTTTTTTTTTTTTAAACATTTGGTGTCACTGTGCATTATAAGTTGAAATATGATTGTAGAATATAATAATAGCATTGGAAACTATGGTGGATGGATAGCATTGCCTTGTCTTGAATACTTCTGTGCTATAAATAACCATGGTAGTTCGTGGATGGATAGCATTGCCTTGTCTTGAATGGATAGGATTCACTTGTTAAATTCTTGGAAACTACTTGGCAAACATGATAATTATATGTGAGTAATATTTAAACATCATTACATAAAAAAGTACAAGGAGGCTGCTCTTGGTATGGGAACTGAGGAGAATATAACCTCGATGCTTAATCCTGTAGCACAGGATTGTCATTCAGGTTGGTTTTTTTTTTTTTTTAATGGATATTAATTATTAGCTGCTTTAGGTCACATATTATAATATATGTTTGTGGCCACTGTTAGTGCAGGACTAGTAGTACTTAAACTTGCATGTATAGGATTTTGGAGTTTTAACTTCCCACGGTAAGTATGCTATTTGTAAAATGCTCCGTCACCTTTATAGCCTTGTCGTCAACCATTGCAGCCTCCTTCGTCCATCATCTTCTCCAATTGGCCCTCCCTCGCTATTCTGATTTGTGAGCGTCAAAAAGCCTATGGCTTTGACATTCTTCTCTTGTTAAGAAAACAAATCTGAGTTTAAGTGGTATAAAAGTCATGCTTAACTCTTAACCTGTTTCATTGTAATAAGAGCATGACATGGTTTTCATTATTTTGATATATCATTCTATCATTGACCATATAGTTTCTCTAGTACTAGTGCTCTACTAGTTATGCTATGTAGTGGTCCAAAATTACGGGTCATTTCTTAAATTAACTTGTTTTAGAACTAATCGTGTCATAAAGTTCCACCCTAAAAGAGATTTATGTGACAAGCCAAACAGTGAATGAAAAACAACCTAATCTATCTCAACTTGAAATGCGTGTTCTCATGGCTTCCTCGGTTAATGTTTGTGTGAGTTGTAGGTGACAAAATGGACAAGAGTTGGATGACGATAAATAATCGGTTGACAAGTAAAGAGTATCAACAAGGGGTGAAGTCATTCCTTGATTTTGCTACGGCAAATTTAGGCGTAGAGGATGAAATTAGGTGTCCTTGTGTCGATTGCATTAATGGCACAAAATATAGCAGACAAGTTGTGTGGATGCACTTGATCCGAAGAGGCATGGCATCTTCGTATCTAACTTGGGTGCATCACGGGGAACATGTTCCCGTGTCTCGTCCTAGTGTATCAAATGACCAATATGGAGGTAGTGGCGAATGTATGACAGATATCGATGATCCGCCCATGGATGAATTGCCTATTATGTTGGAAGAAATTTATGTGAGTGGTCTTATGGATGATCATACCGACGAGGAACCTAATGGTTTGGAGAGGGAGGATTTGCATAAGTTCACTAGGTTATTCGAAGATGCACAACGCAAAGTTCACCCGACATGTGAAAAGTTTTCTGTGTTATCATTCGTCATTAAGATGCTTCATGTGAAGGTGTACAACAAATGGAGCAACAAGTCATTCGATATGGTTATGCAGGTATTCAAGGACATTCTACCAGAATGTGATCCAACAGTTCCATGGACACTCTATGATGCTAAGAAGTTCTTACGTGACTTGGGTTTGGGATATGAAACAATTCATTCGTGCAAGAATGATTGTGTACTATTTTGGAAAGAGAGTGCTAATTTGGAGAAATGGCCTACATGTGACACGTGTAGATACAAGTTGAACGATGATGGTGGTAAAAAGATTCCACACAAGGTATTGCGGTACTTTCCTTTGACACCGAGGTTGAAAAGATTGTATATGTCCAAAAAAAGAGCCGCAGATATGAGATGGCACAATGAGAAGTGTGTGGATGATGACATATTAAGGCACCCGGCCGATGGTCAAGCATGGAAGGACTTTGATAAGCAACATCCGACGTTTTCTGATGACTCTCGAAATGTAAGGCTAGGGCTGGCAACAGATGGTTTCAATCCATTTGGGAATATGAGCACATCATATAGCATGTGGCCCGTAATCTTAATGCCTTACAATCTCCCACCGTGGAAGTGCATGAAAGAGCAATATTGCATGATGTCATTGCTTATTCCTGGACGTTCAGCACCTGGAAGAGACATTGATGTTTACTTGCAACCACTAATAAAAGAATTGAAGAATTTGTGGGAGCATGGTGTGTAAACATATGATGCATCGAACGGGCAAATTTTTAGAATGCATGCGGCGGTAATGTGGACCATAAATGACTTCCCTGCGTACGGTAACATGTCAGGGTGGAATACAAAGGGTTACTTGGCTTGCCCTAATTGTAACAATAATGCATCATCCCAGGGATTACGGAGTAAAATAGGGTATATGGGTGCTCGTCGCCACTTGCTTGAGAACCACACTTGGCGAACAAGTAAGCTCTTCAATGGTCAAACGGAGCATAGGTCCAAACCTTTGGACTTATCGGGGGGCCAAATACTAGAGCAAATTGATTCTGCGACTTACAAGCCGTATGGAAAGCACCCACAAAATCGAAAACGACAAAGGAATGAACATCAAAATTTGAATTGAAGCAAGAGAAGCATTATGTTTGACTTGCCCTATTGGAAGACGTTGAAGCTTCAACACAACCTTGATGTCATGCATATTGAAAAGAATATATGTGACAATGTCGTTGGGACACTTTTGAGCGTAGATGGAAAGAACAAGGACACGGATTGGTTTAGAAGGCCAATTAGATTGGTTTAACAACTGTTTTTAAGTTAACTTTGTGCTCTTTCTTTTTTTTCTTTTTTTTTTGTTGTTGTCGTCTTTTTGCCTATTTTCAAAGAAACGCACAAATAACATTCACACTTTATTTGTTAATGGGCGGAGAAATAGTTGAACCGCACTAGAATGAGTAGATGACAATGGTAATATCAGTATCAATGAGCTTTCTTATGACGTGTAATCACAAACCCGTTAGTCTTTGTTAGCCTGAATGATCAATCAGGAACACTCCAATACTTAAGTTAATATCGCAAGCTACTCTCTCAATATATAGTGTAAGTTTCAGCTTGTGTGATACTGTACCTCTACTTGGACTTAAGTGATTCCTTTGTATTTTTTGATTTTATCATTAAGAGTATTATATAATGACTTGTTCATATTACTCTATTCTAGGCATAATTGTGTTTCATGTGACGATTTTTCCTGAACTGATAAATATTAGCTCACTAATCATTGACTTATCACTAACTTGGTTCACCTTTCACTAGTACTTCACCCATCCAAATATTATACTTGTTTAAACACTTGACCAAACAATTATTTAAACGTTGAGTACATATCTAGCTCAATTGTCTCTCCTCTAACTTAACCAAGCAGCATGGTTGTATAAAATTAGCTCCTACACTAACATTCCATAATTTTCTTTCTTTCTCTCTCTTTTAATCTTTTAACCTCTTACATGTGATTTGTAGGAAGACATGAGGGGCTAATGTGAATGAATAGAGGAACATTTTGGGCAAAACCAATGATGCAAAGCCACAAGTAAGCATATTATTTGAGGCTCAAGAAGCAGGTGGGGGACCATATGTCCACCACAATTTGTACACTTCCATGTTAGTTGCTAGGGAAACATAGAAAAAGGTTAGAAACTTCTGCCTAAAGAACTCCACTTCTTCATCTTTCTGCACACCCCAAATTCACACCAAATAAGTAGGTTATCAACCAAATCCATGAAACAATAGCTAAAACACAACATATGATGCAGAATTGAAAAAATATATACTAGTTCCTTAAACAATGGCTCTGGTATTCCAATTTTGTGACCAGTAGGTAGAAACCCGCAGCGTCTCTTTGCCCTTTCAATATCTCCATTTTCATCAAAAACCAAAACTTGCATTTCAGGAGGCAAATTGAGTTGCTTAAATACCTGTATTGGCATTCGAGGCAAAAGCATATAGGCATTGATGAAAATAACATATCCCACAAATTCCAAAAATGTTATATGGAGCCACAGGCAGTGAATACCTCAATGGAAAAGGATGGCACAAAAGGTTCTAATAGACATGCAAGAAGATATACTAGTCCAGCTGAAGTCTTCATAACTAGCCAAACCATGCATTGTAATTAAAGGTCAAACCATGCAATCTTCAATCCTTGCTTTAGTTTAATCACCAACTTTTTTTGTCTAATTTTGAACAAAAGCTAGTTTTAGGAAAAAATTTAAAACATGAAGCGCCAAAGTGAGGGAAAAAAACATTAAGGGTCAAAGTGGGAAAATGGCCAAACATAAAGGGGGCAAAGTGTAATTCACCCATGTTTTTACATAGGTATGCATTTTGTGTGTATGTATGTATGTATGATCATCTTTGTGTTTGTTTGTTTGTGTAAAATAAATTTATAGATTTTGTCAGTTTGAATTGGGGATGCTTTTATTTGTGAATTTTACTTGGGCCTTATTTTGTGTACCATAAAGCATATCCAGTGTTAAAAATTCTGGGTAACAATTAGGAAGTCTTGTTGTACAATAATAACTCCCATCAGAAAACATGGTAATGACATAGTACCGACTTCCTTTTCTTTTTCAAAATGTCTTTTTAGACAACTTGCTAGCAGATTTTGGGGGTGTCTTTATTTGAATTTGGTTGTTGTCTCACATGCAACTGTGCAAGGATGATGTCTTGTGAGTTTTGCCATCCTTTATGTACATTAAAATTAGGTACAATGACAGTGATAAGTGGGTATCAATATCATATTCCGATGATGAGGACTATATGGTTAAGCTAGTGGGAGAAGAGGGGGGATGTCCATCTAATCCCATTTGTGGTTTTGTATTTTTTTTTTCTTCTTTTTTTGGAAATACATCAGTGAGTTAGTAGTAACCTCCACAGATGAGGAGGCCAAGCAGGCATCTGACCACTTGGGCTGGGGCACTTCTTGTTTTCTATTGGTTGGTGACACCGCGTACAATGGAAATAAATTAGCAAGTGTGTTCTCTTGGGGTAATTAAAAATGAATACATAAAGTAGTTTCTTAAGATGTGGACTGTTGTGTGCTAAGCTGACACTTGATTTGTTTGAGAATCTCTCTTTGGATGCAAATGTTAATTAGAGGGGCTTGTTATGTTTGGCTAATTTTGTAACCTCTTTTGCCTTCTATCTGTAATCAACATTTTGTGTGCAAATCCCTCATGCATTTTGGTTTCTTCCAGTGCAATATGATAAACTGTGTTATTCATCAATGCGTGCACAAGAAAAGATGCTGAACTGGTGGTTACTGGTTAGACAAACTGTTTGGCAACTTGTTTGGACCAACACCAAGTCCAAAAGCAGGCTAAAATGTTTGCTCTTCTGTGTGGAATTAGCCATTTGAATGGCTAACATTTTTGGAGTGTGAATGATTTCTGTCATTACAAGGATCCAAGAATGTCAACAGGTGGCTAAAATGAATGATAAATTGTCTTCATTTTTAAACATATGGATAAGTAATCCACACTTGTCCACAGCTATTGCAAGTGGATTTCTTACAATATTTTAAGGTTTTATATTATGTTTTTGACTTCCCACATTTTACACAAGTACCAAATTTGGTGTGAATGATATCTTAATGAAAGACGTTATTTCTAATGCCAGGATCCTATTAGAAGCGCAATAATCGACTCATGTATACGGGTGACTGACAATGGAAGAGAAAGCATTCAAAGAAAAGTATGAATGTTAAATCATTTAACTATGGCGCGTCAATATGTTTTATTTTTTTCTCTTCTTATGGACTGTTATGACCCTCTGCTATGTAACTTTCAAGTATTCTTCATTTTCACACTTTACAATACTTCTAATCACAATGATCAACTAAAGGTGGGGTAAATACCTTGTCAGATATTGTGCTGCTTCTCAATACAATAAACAACCAAGACGTTTAATTTGTGAATTCTAAATTTTCCTAGTTGGGAGCAAGCAGTCTAGAAGACGCCGCTCAATGGATTCATAACTTTTAGGAGGCAGCTTCAAAGGTTTCAAGTGCTCGTTTGTTAATTTGGTGCAGAATTGCAATGCTGAAACACCAGATTGGCAAGTAGGGCATCAATCACCTTCTCCATAGCTTCAAAATATTGCACTACATAATCACCAACTTTTTCTCCAAAATGCCTTGGTTAAGGGATGCGATTCTGCTCCTAGAGCATCATGTATGATAGAATGATATCCTACGCCTTTACTTCCTTCCAAAAATGTCAGTTTGCATTGTGATTAAAGGTCAAACCATGCAATTAGAAGAGAACCATGCAATCTTCAATCCTTGTCGGAAAAAATTGTGATTAAAGGTCAAATCACTTTGGTCAAACCATGCATTGTGATTAAAGGTCAAACCATGCAATCTTCAATCCTTGCTTTAGTTTAATCACCAACTTTTTTTGTCTAATTTTGAACAAAAGCTAGTTTTAGGAAAAAATTTAAAACATGAAGCACCAAAGTGAGGGAAAAAAAAGTTAAGGGTCAAAGTGGGAAAATGGCCAAACATAAAGGGGGCAAAGTGTAATTCACCCATATTTTTACATAGGTATGCATTTTGTGTGTATGTATGTATGTATGATCATCTTTGTGTTTGTTTGTTTGTGTAAAAGAAATTTATTGATTTTGTCAGTTTGAATTGGGGATGCTTTTATTTGTGAATTTTACGTGGGGCTTATTTTGTGTATCATAAAGCATATCCAGTGTTAAAAATTCTGGGTAACAAATAGGAAGTCTCGTTGTACAATAATAACTTCCATCAGAAAACATGGTAATGACATAGTACCGACTTCCTTTTCTTTTTCAAAATGTCTTTTTAGACAACTTGCTAGCAGATTTTGGGGGTGTCTTTATTTGAACTTGGTTGTTGTCTCACGTGCAACTGTGCAAGTATGATGTCTTGTGAGTTTTGCCATCCTTTATGTAGATTAAAATTAGGTACAATGACAGTGATAAGTGGGTATCAATATCATATTCCGATGATGAGGACTATATGGTTAAGCTAGTGGGAGAAGAGGGGGGATGTCCATCTAATCCCATTTGTGGTTTTGTATTTTTTTTTTTTTTGGAAATACATCAGTGAGTTAGTAGTCACCTCCACAGATGAGGAGGCCAAGCAGGCATCTGACCACTTGGGCTGGGGCACTTATTGTTTTCTATTGGTTGGTGACACCGTGTACAATGGAAATAAATTAGCAAGTGTGTTCTCTTGGGGTAATTAGAAATGAATACATAAAGAAGTTTCTTAAGATGTGGACTGTTGTGTGCTAAGCTGACACTTGATTTGTTTGAGAATCTCTCTTTGGATGCAAATGTTAATTAGAGGGGCTTGTTATGTTTGGCTAATTTTGTAACCTCTTTTGCCTTCTATCTGTAATCTACATTCTGTGTACAAATCCCTCATGCATTTTGGTTTCTTCCAGTGCAATATGATAAACTGTGTTATTCATCAATGCGTGCACAAGAAAAGATGCTGAACTGGTGGTTACTGGTTAGACAAACTGTTTCGTAACTTGTTTGGACCAACACCAAGTCCAAAAGCAGGCTAAAATGTTTGCTCTTCTGTGTGGAATTAGCCATTTGAATGGCTAACATTTTTGGAGTGTGAATGATTTCTGTCATTACAGGGATCCAAGAATGTCAACAAGTGGCTAAAATGAATGATAAATTGTCTTCATTTTTAAACATATGGATAAGTAATCCACACTTGTCCACAGCTATTGCAAGTGGATTTCTTACAATATTTTAAGGTTTTATATTATGTTTTTGACTTCCCACATTTTACACAAGTACCAAATTTGGTGTGAATGATATCTTAATGAAAGACGTTATTTCTAATGCCAGGATCCTATTAGAAGCGCAATAATCGACTCATGTATACGGGTGACTGACAATGGGAGAGTGGACCTCAGCCACACTCACATAGGAGGCCATGAGATGGAAATGAGACAACTCGAGATGGGTGCACACGTGCACGCAAACCGAGGACCGAACCTAAGGCATGAATGCCACTCTACCAAAGCTTGGCAAGGCATGGAACATGGTATGCAAACATGCAAATTTCAGGGGCAATAAGTGATGCAAAACAGCCCCGAAAGATGGAAAAATGGCACCTGATGCATGACATGCGACCGAAATACGAAACTAGGCCTATGCATTGGCCTATAGCTATACAAAACATGCATTATTTGAACATGGAATGTAAAGACAGAGTTAAGACAGCCCAAAAATAAGCACATTTACAGTTCTAAGTAAGGTCAAACGGCGAATGCAAATGGGACTAAACTAGCATGCAAAAATGGCCCTAAATGTGAGATAAAGAAGTGAGTCACAGCTGCAGGCCTCAAACAGATGAGGGACCTTCAACAATGTTGAAGAGGGGCCCAAAACATGATATTTTCCAGTTGGTGGCCAGACCCAAAACAGTGTACAAGAATGCTCAAAATGCCATGCAAAATAAGGCCAAAAATAGAGTTATAACACAAAGTATAAAAAGGATGCCTCAAACAATGAAAGACCCTTAATAAAACATGAAGAGGGGGTCAAAATAAGGCTGTTTAAAGTTCGTACCAGAGCCTAAAAAAAGGAGCACAAGAGGCTAATAAATCATGCAAAAATGGAGCCAAAAAAAGGATATAAAGGCAAGTGAAAGATAGAAGCCTCAAACAGTGATGAGCCCTTCAACAACATTGAACAAGGGCTCAAAATAAGCCATATTACAGTTTATGACATGCCTCCAAACAATTTACACATAGGCCAAAAATACTACACAAGAAAATGGCATACAAGAGGGGTAATGAAGCAAGTGTAACAAGGAGACCTCAAACAGGTAAATACCCTTAAAAAAACATGAAAAATAGCTCAAAATAATCCTAGTTCCAGTTAGTGTCGGAGTCCAAAACAGCAAGCAAGTATGGCTAAGAAAGCATGCAAAATATGGACCAAAAAAGGGGAAATGGAGCTTACCCTTGAAGACTAGTCTTTGGCAACCTCTTGGCTTGAGATGCAGCACTCCTAGGCTCTGAAGAACAACCTCCAGCTGCTGGAATGGAGGATGGAAGGGTGGGGCTATGGGTTGGTGAAGAAATGGTTTAGAAGGTTGAAGTGTAGAGAGAGGGAGATGTAATGCAAGAGGCTTGGGGGGAAATTTTGTAACCCTAATAACAGAGCTGGGGCTGCTGTTATATAGACAAAAGAGGGGGAAAAAGGGGGGAAAAATGGAGGGAAAACAATCCAAGTTTCCCTCCAAAAATGCACCCCCCGGATACACAATCTGGGGGGAAAAGAGATGCACATTTGGAATGTGCCTGCAGCAAGGAGCATGGCCGGGCGGTTATTGAGGTTGCAGGTGGCCGGCCGGCTACCTCCCATGGCTGGCCGGCCAAGGGTCAAAAGGTTCAATGAGAATTAGTTGCCGGCCATACCAAAAAGGTAGCCTCTCAGGTGTGCACAACACAAATATATGGTCAAAAGCTGGAGATAGTGGACCAGGAGAGAGAACAACCCACTTTTCAAAGGGATTCAAAAAGTTTAAAAGCAATTACTGGCCGGCCACCAAATATTGGTGGCCTCCCAGATGTGTACATCACAAATATTGGGTTTTGGGTGCAAGAAAATGGCCCAAGGGTGGTCAACATTGGCTTTGAAGTGAGGAAAAATGGGCGACGGAGGGCGATGAAGGGATAAAGTTGGCTGACAGAACAATTACTGGACTCCCACCCTTCTACGGCCTTCCTAGCAATGAAACAGAGGTCCCTGCCAAAAACGAACCAAAACCGATGCAAAATGAAGATTCGGGGGCCGAAACGCGCAGCCCGAGGCCCCGAAAACCGGCTGTTAGGCACCGGGAGTGGTGTTCGACCACAAAGTTGGTCTCTCGGATGATAGTGTCCCTCAAAAGGGAGCAAATAAGATGTATGCCAAAAACCGGAGCAAACGGAGATGGTTAAGCGGTCCCGAACCGAGGCACACGGCCAACGATTCTGAAAAATCAGAAACCGGACTCCAAACGGGCAAAAATGGCCTACGACCACGAAACGTAGCCTACGGCCACTGAGAGATGGTCTACGAGACCTCTTCCTCCCTTCGGGAAGAGAAAATAGAGAAAGCAGAGCCTGGTTCGTAAACCGAGGTAAGGCGTGAAAGAGTCTGAAAGTCCGAAGGCAAGGCTCGCAGCCAAGACTCTGCGACTTTCGAACGAGCACAATATGAAACATCACCAAGCGCTCAATCGGTGACGTCTGAGTCTTAAGGTCGGTCAAAAATGGGCTGTCTACAGCAGGCAGACCAAAATCCAGGAGATGTGGGTAGCCCCAAGAGTGACTGGCAGTCTTTGAGGTAAGTTGTAAATGACAAGCATGTGACTGCTCATTTGTGCCTCCTAGAGCCCCAATGTTATCAGAAAATGCTAGCACCCTAATGATTTATGTTTTGGAGCGCACATTTCAAAACTTGTGTTCCCAGACAATGAATTTAGCGATCTAGAGTGTTCCCTTAATTTTTCAGTGTTTTTTTTTGAAGTTATCCTTAAAAGGGTAAAATTCAATTATAATGAACTAAAATCTAGATGAAGTAGAGTTTTGGATTGACAAATGTAAAACAATAGGTCGTAATGCTCATAGTAGTAGTAGTTTATTTATTAATTATACTAAGGAATATATGACAGAGTTATACATCTTTCATCCATGTATGTAGACTACATTTAAGCACATTTACCATGGAACAAAGCTTCTGAAAGCACCCATCATCTTTTGAATGTTCAATGGAATTATGCAAAAGCATTCCTCATTGAATGACGAAATCTTCAATTTTTTTATTTATTTATATTTTCTCTCACTCAATTTGCATGTAAATTAGTGAAGCCCTTGAAAAATACTTTTCAACAGCAGCAAACATATCAGCTTCAACAGATCAGCAAACAGTTCAAGGTCGGTTAACTTATTCCTTCTGTCCTATATTCACAAAAGAGTTAGATGCCCTGATGTGATCCATTCCTTATTCTTGTAGCTTGAAAGTGCAATAATCAAGCATTATTTGGGTGTACTTTTTTTCTGTGACGAAGTTTTATTTATTTTTATTGTTTTTGTGTAATTTAGTTCATGTATATCATGCTTTATAATGTAATTAAGCATGTATTAGTTAAGTTAGTTCATGTTTTCTAATTTATGTTTGTATAATTTATTTCATGTAGTTGATGCGTTATAATGTATTTTATTTCATGTATATCATGTTTTATACTGTTACTTGTGTTATTGCAGATTGGAAAATGGTTCCTGGCTTAAAGACTACTCGCCAGCTGCTATTCCTTTAGGATCACCTGTTGCTCCATCTCGTGTTCTCCCCGTCCGATCAAATATGGGACCATCTCATCATGCCACTAGCCAACCATTGGTTGATTCTGATGAGACACAAGCCCCATCCGAAACGCAGCCGAGTGGCGTAGGTAAGATTAAAGTGTATCAAATTTGTCAATTATCACTTGCCATTGCCATTGTCATTGTTTTTTTGTAGCCAATTTGTTGCCAATTTTTTTGTTGTTATTTTGTTAACAGGGACTTCGAAGCCCCTACGTGTACGCGGACTGACACTTGGCAAAGGCATACAAAAAATAATTAGAGCCAAGAAAGGGGAAAAATGTTATGTTCACATCGATCGGGGGTTGAATGCAATGACTGGCAAGTATGCCACTCTAGTAACTAACGAGTTAGGAATTCAAATTAGAACCTTGTGCCCTTTGAAAGATGTGAAGTCATGGCTGGATCTTGATGAGACTACAAAAGCTGCCGTCATCCAAGCTGTTCTTGTAAGTAATATTACTTGTCCACAAGATGTAATTGTATTATGTATGCTAATAACAGAAACTATTATTTAATGATTACAATTTTAATTTGTTATGCTTGTAGGACAAGTTTCAAATTGGAGACGATTTCCACAATGACTTACAAGCACAAGAGATTGTGAATAAGAAGGCCTATGGGTTGTACAAAGATTGGAGGCACACCTTGAAACAAGAATTCGAATTGTTAGAGGGACTTCCACGTGATGAGATCTATGCTCATCCGCCTGTAGGGGTGAGTTTAGGTGATTGGAAGCATTTGATCGATGTGGCATGGCAAGATGCATCTCATCAGGTAAAATAATATACTACATAGAGTACATACATCTATGTGAAAATGTGATATGCCTTAATATTTACAAAAAAAATGTTTATCTGCTTGTCTTATTTTTAGAAACGGTCAAAAGCTGGGAAGAGTAATAGGAGTCAATTGCCGTACAATCATACCAATGGGTCTCGCTCATTTCCTATCGCAATGGCTGCTATGGTGAGTTTGAATTTTTTTAAACTTGAATCCATACATATTTTAGACTATATATATATGTTGAACTCTGTTACTAAACATCCACTATCTGCAAAAAAATTGTGTGAAAAAACTATGTTAATGATACCCTTGCCACATGTTTGCATTCGAAATCTGTCAAAGGACTATACTCTGTTTTTCATCCGAAATCTGTCTCGTAATATCTGCCTGGGAAAATCTCTTTCAATTCTGTTTGGAAAAATCTGCAAAAAATTTGTACACACACACATGAGGTACTTATAAGCAAAATAGCTCTATTTGTTTTAGATTTAAGTAAATACATTCATAAAAAAAGGGATATTCCTATACACACATATGTTAGAATACACATAATCTTCAGTGATTATAAGTGGGTATCTTAGTCGATCTGTTTGCAAAAATCTATTGGATAGAATCTATTTGCAAATCTGGCTGCAAATCTGTCTGAAAATATGGCTGCAAATCTGTCAAAAGATCTGTCTCCAAATCTGTCCAGAAATTTGTTTAACAATCTGTTAATGAAAATTTGTCTATACAAATCTGTGACTGCTCAGAAATGTGTCTAAACTACTAATCTGTCTGCAAAAACTCTGTTATCATACAAATCTGTTTGCAACAAATCTGTCTGCAAAAATCTGCTTTGAGTGTCATTGATTTATACGTTGATGTGTTAATAGGTAGCAAAAAATGAAGAGTTGGATTTCCCAAAGTTCTATGAGGACAACCACACTTCAAAGAAAACGAATGACTGGATCCATCCGAAATGTCGTGAGCTGCATGTAAGTATGTGACAAGGAAATATATGTATTCAATATTTTATTGTACTTAGTACCCAATAATACATATATGTTGCCAAAGTTTATTTCGTCTTATTTATTTGCAATGATAGCAAGATATGGTCAATGTACAAGCAGCTGCCATCGAGTCGGGGACGCCATTGACTCAGGAGGAGATTTCAATGCAAGTGCTTGGACAGAAGAAAAGGTATTTGCTTGGATTTGGGAGTGGCCCACAACCCTCTACCATATTTGCAGCACGAGCACACGATAAAGACATAGAGGCAATGCGAGCTGAGGTGGAGGCACTTCGTGAGGAGCGGCAAAAAGATCATGACGAGTTAATGACAGAGCGAGAAGAGCGCGAGAGATGTTACAATGAGCTGTTGAAAGAGCGAGAGGAGCCCATTAAATTATCCAATGAGATGTTGAAAGAGCGGGAGGAGGGACAAAAGGCAAGGGAGGAGACAAATACAAAGGTTGAGCATCTTAATAACGTAGTTGCCAAACTGTCACAACTCTTGGGAATCTAAGTTGGGCATTCGACGTTTGCTTTTTGGTAAGAACAATTTCATTAACGTCACACTTACTTTGTTTAAATAAGTTCGCTTTAAGAGTTGACAATGGTATCAATTTGGGAGTTAATCTGCCTCACAAATTGAGTGGGAGTTGTTTAAATATCTTCACTTTAGCTTTTGTTTATAAGTTTCTGAGCTGATTCTTTATAGTCATTCCTAGATTACTTGATTAAGAATAACTATAGTAGCAACATGTTAAAGGAACATAGCGAATTTCAATCTTCGTTTAAATTACAATGTTGTTTTCAACAGTGGTATTTTGAATAGTAATTCGAACCACTGTTTGAACGTAATGGTAAGCTTCCCAGTGACAAATGTGACATGTAGGGTCAGGCGGTACGTAAATAGGATATCTACGTTGGGAGTTAGAGTTGAAAATGTTGTAAACTTAGTTGAAAAAAGGGGTTCGGGGGGCGAAAATGCAAAACAGCTCCCGAACCACTGTTTTTTTGTAACGGGAAGCTTCCCAGGAACAAATGTGACATGTAGGGTCAGGCGGTACGTAAATAGGATAACTACGTTGGGAGTTAGAGTTGAAAATGTCGTACACTTAGTCGAAAAAAGGGGTTCGGGGGGGCGAAAATGCAAAACAGCCCCCGAACCACTGTTTTTTCGTAACGGGAAGCTTCCCGGTGATAAATGTGACATGTAGGGACAGACGGTACGAAAATAGAATACCTACGTTGGTTGTTAGAGTTGAAAATGTCGTAAACTTAGTCGAAAAAAGGGGTTCGGGGGGCGAAAATGCAAAACAGCCCCCGAACAACTGTTTTTTCGTAACGGGAAGCTTCCCGATGATAAATGTGACATGTAGTGACAGACGGTACGTAAATAGGACACGTACGTCGGGAGTTAGGGTAGAAAATGTCATAAACTTAGTCGAAAAAAGGGGCTCGGGGGGCGAAAATGCAAAATAGCCCCCGAACCACTGTTTTTTCGTAACGGGAAGTTTCCTGATGACAAATGTGTCATGTGCGGACAGACGGTACATAAATAGGACACGTATGTATGGAGTTCAGGTTGAAAATGTCATAAACTTAGTCGAAAAAAGGGGTTCGGGGGCACCAATTTGCAAGAACTAAATGTGACGAAGGATATATCCTGTTGACCTAATCGGTTGGAAATTCGAATAATGGATGTGTAAATTTCAGCTAAGGCTTAGGCGCAATTATGTATTTGATCAGTTTAACTATCACCACTACAAAATGTGCAACAACGGTTGAGAATAGTAGACAGTTCCTTATTCACTTTAGTGTATCTATTAAAAAATCTATCATGATTCCTTAATTTTCTCACATTCAATCTTCTACTTTCTGCTTCTGCATTGTGTTTTACTTACATTTTGAAGACCATTTATAATCAATAGTCATATGTAGCTTCGTTGCTTTACTTTTTGCTTTTATTAAGTAATGATGAATTATTTGCATTCCAATTATGTTAATGCCTGTTACACCAAATATTTCATTTACTTTTTGCTTGTTACACCAAATATGTTAATGCCTATACAGTTCACGTCCATGTGTATTATTACAAGAAATCAATTCCGTTCATGTTTAGTGAATTATAATTCTATGACTTGAGTTCATGATTTACAAAATAAATAAATAAATAAATAAATAAAATAAAAACCTATTTACATTGTTTCCGAGGCATGATAGGACTTCCAGCATATATAAATAGATTTGAACATTGTTCTTCAGGCCACTGTTATTCATGTTTAGAATAATACTAAAATAATAATTGAAAAACAGTTGGTTGGTAATGAATACGTGATTAAGATATTTGGGTATATAGATATATATAATACTTCACTCACCAGTTTAATTAGCATTTCAGTTCATTGGTATTAATAGGCTACTGTTACATATATTGTTGCTTGGGTCAATCTGTAATTATAATAAAATATATAAATATAGATAGATGTATGCTAATGTTTCATGATTTAATTCATAGGATTGCTCAGTTTGTGTTTTTTTTTTTTTTCTTGACACAACTTGAATTTGTTTTAGTAGTATGTTTGTGCCTCTTAAATATAGTTTTATTTCCTATAGTTCATGATAAATGTTCAAACTATCAAGGGAGGAGACAAATACAAAGGGGTACGTAAGTAGGACACTAACAAAGGGGTAGTATGTTTGTGCCTCTTAAATATAGCACTGCCACTGTGCATTTTTTTGTAACGGTAAGCTTCCTGGTGATAAATGTGTCATGTAGGGACTGACGGTACGTAAATAGGACACGTATGTATGGAGTTAAGGTTGAAAATGTCATAAACTTAGTCGAAAAAAGGGGTTCGGGAACGAAAACGAAAAACAGCCCCCGAACCACTGTTGTTTCGTAACGGGAAGCTTCCTGGTGATAAATGCGACATGCAGTGAAAGACGGTACGTAAATAGGACACGTATGTCGGGAGTTAGGGTAGAAAATGTCATAAACTTAATCGAAAAAAGGGGTTCGGGGGGCGAAAATGCAAAACAGCCCCCGAGGCACCATTTTTCGTAACGGGAGGCTTCCTGGTGACAAATGTGTCATGTACGGACAGCTAAGTACATAAATAGGACACCTATGTATGGAGTTAAGGTTGAAAATGTCATAAACTTAGTCGAAAAAAGGGGTTCGGGGGGCAAAAATGCAAAACACCCCCCGAACCACTATTTTTTCGTAACGAGAAGCTTCTCGGTGATAAATGTGACATGTAGGGACAGACGGTACGAAAATAGGACACCTACGTTGGGAGTTAGAGTCCAAAATGCCATAACAATAGTCGGAAAACGCATTTGGGGGGCGACAATGTGTTTATGTGGTTGAACATGAAATGCCCATGTCGTGGGTAACTATTTTGGTAAATACCATCTTAAACTATAGTTTGTTTAACTCTTTCCTTATTAGTTTCTGTACGGTAATGTTTTTGGTAAATTGTTTAGTGCTTTTGTTGACTGTGGCCCTTTTAATTGCCATAAACAAGATAACTTTTGGCATTACTTCATTGAATCGATGACTCGTCTACCAGTCCATCTTTGGGTGTCTTTCATTAGTTAACAGCTATTACTCTCCTTGTCTTTTAATGTTTGAAATTAATATAGTTGCTATATGTCGTCCATAAGTGTCTCTATAGGCACCAAACTAAAGAATTTTTTTTTTTTTTTTGCAGATGGTTTTGGATATACAAATGTGGATATATAATTTTTTGACAATTACGGGAGGGCATTGTTTTTATACCTCTATCCGTATATATGGTGGCTCGTACAAATTACTCTTTTGGTGTGGTAAATATCCGATTAAATTTGGCGTGGTAAAAATTAGCATAGCATGTTGTACAAAATAGTTTTGGGGTAGTACAGATTAAATTTTTGTTGTGGTACAAATGTTCTTTTTGTCAATTAATTTGGTTATTTTTGTATTATGTATGGATTTAAATTATTGACGTTGGATTAGACTTGGAGTGTATGGAATTTGTATTATATATAGAATTGGACATTGCCTTCATAATTTTTTGAATGCTTGGAATTGAAATGTGTGCACGTTGTTGAATGGTTTAATTGTTGATAGTCAATTTTCGTGTTGATGGATTATATTGTTTATACAAGATACAGGTTGTACTAATAATGAATACATGTTGTTTACAATTTTTTTTTTTTTAAAAAAAAAAAAAAAACGAAAAATTATTTGGCCACCAAATGTTTTGGTAGCCAAATAGGTAATCAAAAGTTTTGGCTACTAATAATTTAGTAGCAAAAACATAACCCAAAACGTTTTTGTGACCAACAAATTAGTAGCTAAAAAATTTAAGAACGAGAGAAGTAAACTATTGGCTACTAATTTTTTTAGTCACAGAAAAGAAGGGTATCATTTGGCGACCAAAACTTTTGGCGACAAAAAGTTTTCAAATGAATCTAAATAGGTTTTTAGCTACGAACAGTTTTAGTCGGCAAAAGAAACAACGACCAAAACTACTTAGTCGCTAAAAATATGTATTCTATTGGTGACCAAAATGTTTGGTCTATAATAGTCATTCTCATTTATGGTAGCACTTTTAGTGACTAACATTTTAGTCGCCGAAATCACCTTTTGCCGACTAAATAATATTTCGTAGCCAAATGAGTACTTTCGGCGACCAATTATTTAGTAGCTAAAAGTGAACTTTCCCCGACCAAACCAACTTAGTAGCCAAAAGTACTCATTCGGCGACTAATATTTTAGTGGCGGAAACATACCTTTTGCCGACTAAAGTAAATTTAGTAGCGAAATGTAGTCACTTTCGGCGACCAAAAAAATTTTAGTCGCCAATACTATCGCCAACAGGGTAAAGGCGACGACCTTAGCGACAAAATATTTTGGTCGCTAAAGAGTTTCGGCGACTAAATTTTTGACTTTTGACGACCAATATTTTAGTAGCTAAAAGTGACATTTCTTGTAGTGTCTCTCTCCACTTGTTCAAAATGCTCTCTATGAACTTCACTTTTGTTATGTTAAAATAATACCAAAAATATAATACACTAAAGATGCTCTTTTAATTCATGGAATGTATATGGGAGAAGTCATGTAGCCCATGAACCAAATTATTCCCCCACTAATGGTGGCATATTGCATCGGCATGATAGTATGCTTACATATGCTCCTTGCTTAGTTTGCAAGGGTAAAATAGGAAAATAAAATCAAAAAAATTGAATTCACTTTCCAAAAAATGGAATTTTTTTGTTTTTCATAATTTATTGTTTTTACTGAATTTTTAAAATATTTTACGTAATTTTTATTATTTATTTTTTGGATACATTTCATCTAAATACACCTAAAAAGTATAACATTTGTGAAAAAGAATTTTAAAAAATTCACCAAATACAAAAAATACCAAAAAAAAACTAAAATTCAATACATTTTCATATTTTGTTGTATTCAATGAATTTTTTAAAGATTTTTATACAAATTTTTTACTTTTTAAGTAAATTAAGATTAGTGGATCTAAATTTTTTTTGTAAAAAGAAAATTGAATAAAATATTCAAAAAATCATTAAATTTATAAAATATGAATTGAAAATTCAAAAAAAAATGTTTTTAAAAAATTAAAACCAAACAAGATTAATATTGGCCTTTATAGTTTGTTGTCCATTTGGTCACCAAAGTTTTAATCACAAAAAAAAAAAAAAATTCATAAAAATTACCAATGAGATACAAATGATAAATTGAAGGATAAATTCTACCAATTGCTACTATATAGAAATCAAATTTTACACGGGTAAATTATGCGGACTATTGTTGTAATTTGCCATAAAATTTACTATCTTAAGTTATACCTTACATTCCCTACTTCACCACTCTCCTTAAACTTAATTTAATTTAATTTATTTTTTTTGGTACGAGATATTTACTTACTAACATAAAAAACAATCAAACATGAATAAAAGTTCAACAACACATCCACAATCCTAATATTAGCATAAATGTAAAAATAAAAATAAAATAATAATAAACAAAAAAAAGTCCCATAATGAGTAGCTGTTTGGCACGTGGGTTTGGCATAGATTGGGACTATTTCAACATAAAAAGTGAGAGGGTAATTTTTGGGAAAGAATTGGGCCGAGCTGTGAGTTGGGCCCTGCGGCCCAACATGTGAAGGAATCGGTAAGAAGCCGTAATGTTATTTCGGCCCAGTAGAGGTATAGATACTCCGGCCCAGGAGAAGTGTAGTTATTCCGGCCCAGGAGAGGTGTGGTTACTCCAGTTCAAGAACGTGTAAAACAATTCCGGTCCGGTGGCAATTTGAAGTGAGTCCGGTCTTGCATTTAGTCCGGTCGTGTCATATTATGGTTAGGTCGGTCAGAACTTGCTACTTGGAAGTTTGATCTAAGCATATCATGGTTGAACAGGGGAAAGCCGAGATAAGGAGTTGGAGGAGAAGCCGAGCTAAGGACAGTTCGGCCTTCTATGTGGCTCTGCATAGCCAAGCTTATTTCGGTCATATAATAGTTCGGCCAAAGTAAAAACCATCCCACTTGGTTTAAGCAGTGGGGGAGGGTGTAAAAGGATAGGCATTATCCTTAGGAGTATGAATCCTAGGAGGACTCTGCATGGAGAAGTACAAATCCTACTAGGATTGTGCCACGGGAAACTTATAAAAGCTCACAAACATCACCTTGGAGGAGGTAATGGAACACACTTCTTTCTGAGCACATAGATCTTTGTCTATTTGTCAAGCTTACTGACTTAGGCATCGGAGAGGTTTCCGGCACACACCCGCCGGCTAGCTCCCGTTTGTGTTTTCAGGTGATAAAGCGACGTCGCACGGAGGAGCGTGGACTTGGTCAACAGGATTATACGAGGAGAATTATTTCCTCCCCGTACAATTGGCGCCGTCTGTGGGAAGTTCATGGTTTTTTAACTTTTTATTTTTTTTATCAGGTGAAAAAAAATTAGGACAATTATTAAAAAAAAAACCATAAAGTTTTAGCCTTGTAACATATTAAATACTAAGTTTTTAATTTTGTCAATTTAAATCTTATTTTCTTTAGGTATAATCAACGGGAAAAAAATATTTTAGTCATTAAACTCAATGTATCTATACATAAAATGTCTGAAATACCCTTTTTGTTGAGTTTTATGACTAAAATATTATTTTTTCATCGATTTTACCTAACGAAATAGACAAATTGTTTAAATTGAAAACCAATCAAAAGTTTAGGGTTTAAATTGATAAAATTAAAAATTCAAGGTTTATTTTGTTATAAAGGTCAAACCCTAAGATTTTTTATGTAATTTCTCCAAAAAAAATTAATGTGTTTAGGAATAAATTGTTTTAGTTTTATTAAAAATCGTAAATTACTGAGACATTTGGAATTTTTTTTTGGAGACTTTTTGGGACTTTTTGACTTTTTAGTTTTTTTGAATTTTTTTGTGTGTGTGTGTGTGTTGAACTTTTTGACTATTTTAGTCAAAAAAAAAAAAAAAATCAAGTTATCAAATGGACCTGTCCATTTGGGAAGTGAATTTTTTATTTTTCAACTAAAATATGAGACACCTGAGAATTTTTCAAAAATCAAATTTTTTACTACTTTTTGTTTTTGTTTTTGTTTTTTTCCAAAAAAGTGCAAAAGCAGCATGAATGAAAAAGAATCTTTGACATTGTCATGAAAATGAGAATTGAATCTTTAAATTTTTGTATGAGTTGAATTTTTTTTATATTATTTTTTATTTTTGTCATCTTATATTTTAGTCTAAAATTAAAAAATTCACTTCCAAAATGAGCACAGTATAAGACTAAGGAGATGTTTGATAACTTGATTTATGTGACAGCCGAGTCTTTACTTCCCTTCTTTTCTTTCTTCGTTCCCTTCTCCTTTCGCTTTTATCCGATTAATCACGGTTGGAATTGGTTCTCTAAATGATAGTCTTTACCTCCGTTTTGTTTAGGGACTTAAACCTCTCTTGTTTTGGAGGGTATGCGGCCGAGTCCAGAATGCCAGGGAGTGAAGCCGGAAAATTTTGGGTTGGAAGCCAGGGGTCGCACGTGCAGGGGCCTTGGGCCGCACATGTAGGAGAGGGGCCGCACGTGCGGAATTCTGGGACTGTTTGGCTGAGCACACTGCTTAAATTACAGGTGTGGACTGAGGTGCGGGAGGAGCCCCGCACGTGCAGGGGTGAGGGCCGCACGTGCGGGAAATGGCGCTCTGCACGTGCGGCACTCTGATAGTCCGAAAACTCTATTTTTTTTTTTTTATCATTTTGAGGCCGAAAATACCTCATTTTCTAACCCTTCCTTCTCACTCTAAAAGCCATTTTTCTCCTCCTTCTCTCTAGAAACTCTTTACAAACCTCCAAAAATCTTTGATTTCTTGTAATTTCTTGGGCTTAGAGTATCATCATCTCTTAAATCTTGAAGATCACGCTTGGACCTCTCTTGGTGTAGGGGAAATTGAAGAACACACCATCTTGAAAGCTAGGGTTTCACTTCCTTTCTTCATCAAGGTCTTGAGGTAGGGAAATCTCCATGAGTTATATATGTATATATATATTTATGTTAGATTTGGTTGGTTTTAAAGGCTCCATTAATGATATTGAAGTTTTGGTCTTGTCTCATAAATGTTAGGTTTTAAAAATGAGTTTTTGATCTCTCTCTCTTTTTAACTATCCCCTTTGAAGATTTTAACTCATGTAATGGTAAGTGTGACATTTTGAAAGAAAAACCGTTTCAAAAGAGGGGAAAGAAGTTTATTTTGATTCTTGACATAAAACCCTAGAGAATGTTGGGGATTTTGATAGGTGAAAATATGTTTAGGGGCTTCTTGTTGTTCTAAATTAGAGAGTGAAATTTTCTCCACATTGATTAGCATAAATGGTAATCTATACTATATATTAAGCAAAAGGGAGTTTTTAACTCCAAGCCTTGTGGGAGCTTCAATCTCTCAATCTAAATTTCCTGATTTTTTGATTTAAAAAAAAAATCTTAGCATTTGTTAATTTCTCCCAACTCCCAAGTCTTACCTCATCATAACACTTTAATGCATTAAGAACAAACATAAAAAAAAATTCTTTGAAATCCAACACATATGAATTCCTTGAAAAGTCCCAACACATATGATTATTATTTCTCATAATAACACTTTAATGCATTAAGAACAAGCATAAAAAAAATTTCTTCAAAAGTCCAACACATATGATTATTATCAAAATATTAAACTTTAATATAATATAATATAAAAAAATGCATTTAATTTTTTGAAAAGTCCAACACATATGATTATTATCAAAATATTAAACTTTAATATAATATAAAAAGGAAAAAAGAAGACATTTAAAAAAAAATTAAAATTTAAAAATCACAATTCACATATATAGATAATTGTAAACACAATATGATTATTATCAAAATATTAAACTTTAATATAATATAATAAAAAAAAAGACATTTAATTCCTTTAAAAGTCCAACAAATATGATTATTATCAAAATATTAAACTTTAATATAATATAAAAAATGAAAAAAATAAGACATTTAAAAAAATAAAATAAAAATTAAAAATTACAATTCACATATATAGATAATTGTAAATACAATCAGTGCATAGCACGAGTGATATGCTAGTTTATTTAGTATATGAGAAAAGAGCTATTATCCTAACATTATTGTTGAATATTTGAAGTGTATTGTTGTAAAATAACAAATGGTTGCGCATCTTGGTTGAGAAAATTGTAAACATTGGAATTGATAATTGAAAGGCATCACATGTAATATTGAAGAGGGCCAATTGTTATGAATTGAGCATGAAAGATGTTGTTAGTTCTATGACTTGATGGCATGGTAAATTGTGGAATATCATTGAGAAGAAGGAATGGATAATGTAGTAAATTGATGTTGTTGTAGAGATGTTTGAAATAAAGGAATGTTATGAACTATTATACATTGCATCATGTTCTCATTTAAATTTATTATCTTTAATGCACATCTTGAAACGAGTTGAAAAACGTTTTCTTTGGAAAAGATTATGTTGTAATGAGAACTATGAACTGTGTATGGGTTAAATACGGTAGTAAGTCTAGTTAGGGGGTGTAGTTGAATTTGATAAGTTGGCCTGAGTGTCCATGGTGAAAGACTAGAAAACCTCGCGGATAGGTGTCGAGCCTTTCGGTTAATACCGGTAAAAATGACAGTTTGGTAGTGCTCATAAAGTCTACTTGCAGACACCAGCCTAGGGATTACCAATGTCGTATTTACCACCCCTTATGATTAAAAAGTTTAAATTTGGAAATTTATGAGATTGTAATTGTAAATGAAATGCATGGTGTTTCTCAAGGAAGACGTGAACAATATTTTGAAAAAGTATTGCATCGCATTTGCACTTGCATTCAATTTTGGTCATCTAACATAAATGTATATACTTTGTTTGGTATTTCTCTACTGGGCTTTATGCTCACCCCTATGGGTTTTGGTGCAGGTAAAGCGTGGTGATCCCGCCAAGTTGAGGGTGTGGATAATGGTAAAGAGCACGTGGCTCTTCTTTTGTTGTGAATTCTTTTTGTAAAACCAAGGGCTAACATGTATGGGTTCGAAAGACCCTTTCTGTGTAACCGGGCTATTGCCTTGGAAGATGTAAGCCCGTAAGGGCACTCTATTATTTTGATGATAGGTGCTTCACATGCTATAGATTCATATATCCTTTTGTTTAGTGAATGTATACTGCATGTGGAACTTTTGTATTAAACCCATTTATTATATGAATGAAGATGGAAGAGTTATTGTCAAGGCATAGAGAATGTTTGTTCGTTTGGGGTTTCATGTTGAATTATTTTCGGGGTGTGACAATTTAACTCTTAAAACTAAATGTGTCAAGTGATAATCAATTAAGCTTGTTTGATAATCACAATTGATATCACTTAAAAATTTAAGTGCTTCTTAAAATATAAATTAAAATTTAAGAAAATTTTAAATCATATAAAACCTACTTAATTCTAACTGAATTTATAAATACTAAACATAAGTATCGATATACACTATTATAAACTCACTATCACTATTACCACCATCACCATCACTACCGCTATCACTACCATTACCATCATGCCATTGCTACCATCACCAGTACCACCACCGCTACTGCTACTGCTATTGCTACAACTACCACCACCATCATGCTATTGTTACTACTACCACCACCACGACCACCTCTACTACTACCACCACCATCATGCCACCGCCACCACTATCACTACCGTCACCACCACAATATCTACTGCTACAACCATTACCACCACTACCTTCATCACTATTGTCATTGTTGCCATAAGTACCACCATTATTTTGTTACTACTATTATCACTACTGCTACAACCACTACCACCACCACCACCACCGCCGCCATGTCACCGCCAGCACTGTCGCAACCATGTCACCTCCACCACTACCACCACCATCATGGCACCACCACCACTTCAATCACCATTATTATTGTTGTCATAAGTACCACAATTATTTTATTACTACTACCATTACTACTGTTACAACCACCACCACCACCACCAAACCAGGACCAGCTTACACTACAAGAAATTACAGCTTTGGCGACTAATTTTGCCGACTAAAGTCAATTTAGTCGCCAAAGGTGTATACATTAGCTACTAAAAATGTTTTGGTCGCCAATGGTACACACATTAGCTACCAAACATTATTTGGTGGTCAATACTAAGACGTATTAGCTACTAAACTGTTTTGGTCGGTAAATGTGACCTACTTCGCTACTAATGTCATATGTAGTCGGAATAGTCTCCACTAATGGCGACTAATTACATGTTAGTCGTTAAATATTAACTTTTGGCCGACTAAATATCACAATGGTCGCTAACTGTATAATATTTATATATTTTTATTTTTTATTTTCGTATTTCTTTGATTTTTGGCTACTAACAGTACTGTTAGTCGTGGAAATGATTGGTTTCGGCGACTAATTTGATTTTGGTCGCCAAATAATTCAGTTTCACCGACTATGTTTTTGGTAGCCAAACATGCCACGAACCACTGGAGGAAAAATTAATTTTTCATTACAAATATTACCGACGAAAATAATTTTTGGTCGGTAATAAATATTTTTTTCTTTTATTTTCATTGCAAAAGTATTCCATTTCCCTCCCTCTCGAACTCCCGCCTCCATCACTGCTCTGTCTCCATCGCAAGAGTTGCTGTATCATCCCCCGAACTCCCTCCTCCCAGGTATCTCCCTCTCTCTCCCTATATCTCCCTCTCCATTTCTTAAACATCTCACAAGGCCTCTCGGGTTCCCCTCTTTCTCTCTCTGTTTACACACACACACACACACACACACACACACACACACACACATATACATGTATATATATATATACACACACACACAAATCATATATTCACAACCTTGATTCCATATATACTCGATTATATACGCAAATCATATGTACACTCACGCCTCTGCCCTCTTCTCTACAAGAATAGTCTCCATCACCCGAACTCCCCTGAGTTGGATCATCCCCCGAACTCCCTCCCAGGTATGTCCTCCATTTCGCATCTGTCTCTCCCTCTCTCTGTATCTCCCTCTCGATTTCCCTCTGTTTCTATCCGTCTCTGTTTACACACACACACATACATACATATATATATATATATATGTATGTCAAAACACACAGAATATGAAGTACGAAATGCCCTCAATTAGGGCATTGTTATTGAAATGTGATTCAAATTAAAAATTAGGGCAATGCTTGGGGTGAATCAAGCCATTTGCTAAATAAACTAGGGCAAAGTCTTGTAGTAGTGGTACATATAAAAGAGGAATTTTTATGGTTTTGAGCAAATATACTAGCTGCTCGTTGCTTTTGGATGCCTTGGTAAGAATGTTGAGGCACTTAATATATACCTACTGTTCTTCTTCATAGTTGCATTTCCAATGTATGAAATTGATGTAATATGTGGAGGTTGAGAATCTTGAGATATGAATGATTTTAAAATCAACAAATGAATAAGTATTCACACTTGAGGTATGATATTTTGTGTCTTGGAAAAGAGATGCAGTGATCATAGTTTTGGTAAAACAAGGGCAGGGATTAGATTGTCCTTGTAGATTCTTCGGCTGATGTTGTGTTCTTGAATGAACATATAGTAGTAGCTTGGTACCCATGGATCATGACTTTCGATCTGTTGGCCTAGCTGTGTATGCTTTTTTTTTTTTAAACATTTGGTGTCACTGTGCATTTTAAGTTGAAATATGATTGTAGAATATAATAATATTGTAAGTGAACATTCAGGGAATTGACTAACCAAAATAATTTCTTGAGATTAAATGGATTTTATTTCTATGTACTTGTGATCAGCTACATTCATCCTTTGTCCTTGACCTTAGTTTTTTGTTTTTGGGTTTTAAATCATGGGTTGCATTTCTTAGTTTTCCCTCTGGTGCCTTTGAGACCATGTTGCCTCCTTAGTAATTTAAGTCCATATTTCCAAAGAAGGAGAAAGCTCGTTTATGTCCAAAGCTTAGGTTGGAAATGTGTGAATATGCATTTGCGGACATGCACAGTTGCCATGTATGATTTTTTGTTTTGTGATTTTCAGAATAGGATGAATGTTCTTTTCTCTTTTATTGGTGTTTCTGTCTTTACTTTTTTTTTATATAAATAACATGTCATGCACACACACTGTGAAGACCATGAAAATGTTTTTGATTCTTTTGATATATCATTCTATTATTGACCATATGGTTTCATTAGTACTAGTGCTCTACTAGTTATGCTATCTAGTGGTCCAAAATTACGGGTCATTTCTTAAATTAACTTCCATAATTACGCATTGTTTCAGAACAAATCGTGTCATAAAGTCCCACCCTCAAAGAGATTTGTGTGACAAGCCAAATAGTGAATGAAAAACAACATAATCTATCTCAACTTGAAATGCATGTTCTCATTTGTTCCTCGGTTAATCTTTGTGTGAGTTGTAGGTGACAAAATGGACAAGAGTTGGATGACGATAAATAATAGGCTGACAAGTAAAGAGTATCAACAAGGGGTGAAGTCATTCCTTGATTTTGCTACGGCAAATTTAGGCGTAGAGGATGAAATTAGGTGTTCGTGTGTCGATTGCATTAATGGCACAAAATATAGCAGACAAGTTGTGTGGATGCACTTGATCCGAAGAGGAATGGCATCTTCGTATATAACTTGGGTGCATCACGGGGAACATGTTCCCGTGTCTCGTTCTAGTGCATCAAATGACCAATGTGGAGGTAGTGGCGAATGTATGACAGATATCGATGATCCGCCTATGGATGAATTGCCTATTATGTTGGACGAAATTTACGTGAGTGGTCTTATGGATGATCATACCAACGAGGAACCTAATGATTTGGAAAGGGAGGATTTGCATAAGTTCACTAGATTATTCGAAGATGCACAATGCAAAGTGTACCCGACATGTGAAAAGTTTTTTGTGTTATCATTCGTCATTAAGATGCTTCATGTGAAGGTGTACAACAAATGGAGCAACAAGTCATTCGATATGGTTATACAGGTATTCAAGGACATTCTACCATAATGTGATCAAACAGTTCCATGGACACTCTATGATGCTAAGAAGTTCTTACATGACTTGGGTTTGGGATATGAAACAATTCATTCGTGCAAGAATGATTGTGTACTATTTTGGAAAGAGAGTGCTAATTTGGAGAAATGCCCTACATGTGACGCGTGTAGATACAAGTTGAACGATGATGGTGGTAAAAAGATTCCACACAAGGTATTGCGGTACTTTCCTTTGACACCGAGGTTGAAAAGATTGTATATGTCCAAAAAAATAGCCGCAGATATGAGATGGCACAATGAGAAGCGTGTGGATGATGACATATTAAGGCACCCGGCCGATGGTCAAGCATGGAAGGACTTTGATAAGCAACATCCGACGTTTTCTGATGACTCTCGAAATGTAAGGCTAGGGCTGGCAACAGATGGTTTCAATCCATTTGGGAATATGAGCACATCATATAGCATGTGGCCCGTAATCTTAATGCCTTACAATCTCCCACCGTGGAAGTGCATGAAAAAGCCATATTGCATGATGTCATTGCTTATTCCCGGACGTTCGGCACCTGGAAGAGACATTGATGTTTACTTGCAACCACTAATAAAAGAATTGAAGAATTTGTGGGAGCATGGTGTGTAAACATATGATGCATCGAACAGGAAAATTTTTAGAATGCATGCGGTGGTAATGTGGACCATAAATGACTTCCCTGCGTACGGTAACATGTCAGGGTGGAATACAAAGGGTTACTTGGCTTGCCCTAATTGTAACAATAATGCATCGTCCCAGGGATTACGGAGTAAAATAGGATATATGGGTGCTCATCGCCACTTGCCTGAGAACCACACTTGGCGAACAAGTAAGCTCTTCAATGGTCAAACGGAGCATAGGTCCAAACCTTTGGACTTATCGGGGGACCAAATATTAGAGCAAATTGATTATGCGACTTACAAGCCGTATGGAAAGCACCCACAAAATCGAAAACGACAAAGGAATGAACATCAAAATTTGAATTGGAGCAAGAGAAGCATTATGTTTGACTTGCCCTATTGGAAGACGTTGAAGCTTCGACACAACCTTGATGTCATGCATATTGAAAAGAATATATGTGATAATGTCGTTGGGACACTTTTGAGCGTAGATGGAAAGAACAAGGACACGGACAAAACACACTTAGATTTGGAGGACATGAAAATACGTAAAAAATTACACTTGAAGAGGCATTCTAATGGGTCCTTTGAAAAGCCTCCCGCATTGTACACATTGTCTGTGAAAGAGAGAGAAGGCTTTTGTGATTTCTTGAAATCAATGAAGTATCCTGATGGCTATGCAGCAAATATCTCCAATTGTGTCACCGCTCAAGTTGGAAAATTATCTGGCCTCAAAAGTCATGACAGTTATGTCCTTATACAACGCCTTCTTCCAATTGGAATGCGTGGCTACCTTAATAAGGAAATCGGAACGACACTTTTTGAGTTGGGAAATTTCTTCAAACAATTGTGTTCAAAGACATTGAGGCGTTCAGATTTTCATAAATTGGATGAACAAATCGTACTCATACTTTGTAAGCTTGAGATGATTTTCCCGCCGACTTTTTTTGATGTCATGGTCCACTTGGCAATTCACTTGCCTCGAGAGGCTATGCTTGGAGGCCCAGTGCAATATCGATGGATGTACCCAATTGAGAGGTATTAACTCAGCCCTTGTACAAATTACTATCAAATTTTAATTAACGCTTTACTGCTGATATAAAGATTGTCCTATAACATTGTCATCGGCTTGGGATTTAGGTTGCTTGGCCGTCTAAAAGGGTTTGTGGCCAACAAAACTCATGCTGAAGGTTCTATTGCCGAGGCTTACATTTCCAAAGAATGTACAACATTTTGTTCAATGTATTTGGATGGAGTGGAAACATTGTTTAACCGCCCAGAAAGGAATTATGACATGGGTGACCGTGGCCCAGGGTTGGCGGTATTCACTCAAACTGTACGTCCCTTTGGTCTAATGACAAGGGCGCCCGATGTGTCCGTAGCTGAACGCGAGTTAGCTCATTGGTTTGCCCTACACAATAGCACAGAAGTGGATAAACACGTAGAGTATGAATCCTTCAAATGTATTTATAATGTTTTTGTTGTAAATTGATTTGTCTTTATCTTAGTAAATATTTTTGAATCGCATTTATTGTAACTAGGGAGCACAAGAACTTGTTACACCAAAGAGCCGGTGCGTTCAACATCGAAAACAAACATCGGAAAGAATTCCCTAAATGGTTCAAAGATCATGTAAGCTAGTATTCTCATATCCTACCATAGATCGTACATTACGTAAATGTCACGCATGCTAGTAACATGACACATGTTTTTCATGTAGATGAATGAATTGCGGAGCCAAGTTTTCCCCGAAGCAACTGATGATATGTGGTCATTAGCCAATGGTCCTAGTGGCTTAGTGAACACATATTCAGGATGTATTTGTAATGGTGTCCGTTATCATACTATCGACCGTGACAACCGTTGGAAAAGTCAGAATAGTGGATTAGTCGTGGAAGGGGAGCATCAAGGCCAATTAATACACTTCTATGGACACTTGTGCAGAGTGTGGGAACTGAACTATTTGTTCAGACGTCGGATTGTATTGTTCCAATGTGAATGGTTTAACACCGGTAGTAGTAGAACTATGCGTGTAGAACCACATTTCACAACAGTTGATGTAACAAGTCGATGGTACAAAGATGACTCATTTGTATTACAAAGTCAGGTTGAACAAGTATTCTATGTTAATGATACCAAATTAGGTACCAATTGGAGAGTCGTAGAAAAGTTCCAACATCGAGGAATTTGGGATGTGCCAGAGATGGATGTCGTACAACCTGATGATGTGCTCCAACAAGAAGAAACCACCGAGGTCGTACCTGCTATGGCTATTGACGATGATGTGGTTTTGCGTCGACATGATATTGAATCTGAAATTATTCCAATGGAAGTGTTGCAATCTGTCAGACGTGTAGAAGCCAAGGGTGTTACAGATGCTGGCTTCATCTGTGATGATGAAGATGGATTAATGAGGGAGGGTGACGACACAGACGAAGAATATGACCTACAAAGTGATTTTGATACAGATGTTGATGTAGAATCTTGATGTATATCATGCTTTAGTGCATGTCATAATTAGAGCATTGTGAAAGTTCAATTGGTGCACAAATGCAAAGGAAACTCATTTTATAATGAAGGGGGATCTATCTTTGTAAATGTCAATATGTTGTGATATAAAACACTATCATGAATGAGTTTTTTTGGTATTATTTTGGAACAATTGGTGCTCGTCAAACTTCTATTATTATGAAAATTCTATAGTTATAATAAGAAAATCTGGAAATCTAAAAATTATGAAAATCTGAGATCTGGAAATCTAGAAATCACTTTGGTCTACAAATTCTGGAAATCTGAAATCTGGAAATCTGGATAATGTGGGAATCTGAAAATGCAGAAAATTCTATGAAAATACTATATTTATAATAAGAAAATCTGGTGCTCGTCAAATAATTTGGTTTTTGTCCAAATCTGGAAATCACCTTGGTCTGTATTTGCGAATCTGAAAATCTGGAAATCACGCTCAAATCTGGAAATCAGAAATATGTGGAAATCAGAAAATTCTGAAAATTCTATGAAATTTCTATACTTATAATAACAAAATCATCAGCTTTCAAACCATATTTGTTAGGCTGACAGTGCTGATAGTGCAATTGCAGGCTGACAGTGCAATTGCAGGTTTTATTTTCTTACGAACATTTACTCTTGTTTGTATCCATGTTTCTGCTTGTGTGCGTTGTACGAACAATTGTGCTGCCGTGTAAGGTTGGTGTGGCTGATTTGGGACCACCACACATTTTCGTTCGTACAATGCAGTAAAAAAATCTTCTAATATTGACAGACACACCGCCACACATCTCCCTGAGTGCATTTTGTTATCATAATACCGAAAGAAGGAAGAAAGCAATAGTAATTTTTTGTGCTGTTTTGTTTTTTTTTTTTTGACATAATTGCATATCAGTGAGACAAAATGTCTAAAAAAAATTTAAATTACACTAGACTTAGTTTGATACAAGTCTAATACACAAAAACGGAAAAAAAAAAGATTTATATCAAATACATGACAAACTTGTTTTTCATAAAAATAAATTACAAATTAAAATTTTACTGTAACCTTGATTTGAGATTTTTTCAAAAAAATTTACCAAGATTTACCAAAATTTACTTACTAAAGGACTTGATGCTTTATAAATGTGAGATTGATTCTAACAAACAGAGACACATTCTATAATATAAAATTTTAATTATTATAGTATTGAAGTGATCAATATCATTGGTGTTGAATGTTAACATTTTTAAAAATACCATAGATAGATAGCGAAATGTAGTGAAATGAATTTATGCCAAAAATATTCAAGTATATGGTGATTTGTGGGTGAATATTATAAAGTTTAACCTTATTTCTGGCTTAGAAGGCCAATTAGATTGGTTTAACAACTGCTTTTAAGTTAACTTTGTGCTCTTTCTTTTTTTTCTTTTTTTGTTGTTGTTGTCGTCTTTTTGCCTATTTTCAAAGAAACGCACAAATAACATTCACACTTTATTTGTTAATGGGCGGAGAAATAGTTGAACCGCACTAGAATGAGTAGATGACAATGGTAATATCAATATCAATGAGCTTTCTTATGACGTGTAATCACAAACCCGTTAGTCTTTGTTAGCCCAAATGATCAATCAGGAACACTCCAATACTTAAGTTAATATCGCAAGCTACTCTCTCAATATATAGTGTAAGTTTCAGCTTGTGTGATACTGTACCTCTACTTGGACTTAAGTGATTCCTTTGTATTTTTTGATTTTATCATTAAGAGTATTATATAATGACTTGTTCATATTACTCTATTCTAGGCATAATTGTGTTTCATGTGACGATTTTTCCTGAAGTGATAAATATTAGCTCACTAATCATTGACTTATCACTAACTTGGTTCACCTTTCACTAGTACTTCACCCATCCAAATATTATACTTGTTTAAACACTTGACCAAACAATTATTTAAACGTTGAGTACATATCTAGCTCAATTGTCTCTCCTCTAACTTAACCAAGCAGCATGGTTGTATAAAATTAGCTCCTACACTAACATTCCATAATTTTCTTTCTCTCTCTCTCTTTTAATCTTTTAACCTCTTACATGTCATTTGTAGGAAGACATGAGGGGCTAATGTGAATGAATAGAGGAACATTTTGGGCAAAACCAATGATGCAAAGCCACAAGTAAGCATATTATTTGAGGCTCAAGAAGCAGGTGGGGGACCATATGTCCACCACAATTTGTACACTTCCATGTTAGTTGCTAGGGAAACATAGAAAAAGGTTAGAAACTTCTGCCTAAAGAACTCCACTTCTTCATCTTTCTGCACACCCCAAATTCACACCAAATAAGTAGGTTATCAACCAAATCCATGAAACAATAGCTAAAACACAACATATGATGCAGAATTGAAAAAATATATACCAGTTCCTTAAACAATGGCTCTGGTATTCCAATTTTGTGACCACAAAGTGTAATTCACCCATGTTTTTACATAGGTATGCATTTTGTGTGTATGTATGTATGTATGATCATCTTTGTGTTTGTTTGTTTGTGTAAAAGAAATTTATTGCTTTTGTCAGTTTGAATTGGGGATGCTTTTATTTGTGAATTTTACTTGGGCCTTATTTTGTGTATCATAAAGCATATCCAGTGTTAAAAATTCTGGGTAACAATTAGGAAGTCTTGTTGTACAATAATAACTCCCATCAGAAAACATGGTAATGACATAGTACCGGCTTCCTTTTCTTTTTCAAAATGTCTTTTTAGACAACTTGCTAGCAGATTTTGGGGGTGTCTTTATTTGAATTTGGTTGTTGTCTCACATGCAACTGTGCAAGGATGATGTCTTGTGAGTTTTGCCATCCTTTATGTACATTAAAATTAGGTACAATGACAGTGATAAGTGGGTATCAATATCATATTCCGATGATGAGGACTATATGGTTAAGCTAGTGGGAGAAGAGGGGGGATGTCCATCTAATCCCATTTGTGGTTTTGTATTTTTTTTTCCTTCTATTTTTGGAAATACATCAGTGAGTTAGTAGTCACCTCCACAGATGAGGAGGCCAAGCAGGCATCTGACCACTTGGGCTGGGGCACTTCTTGTTTTCTATTGGTTGGTGACACCGCGTACAATGGAAATCAATTAGAAAGTGTGCTCTCTTGGGGTAATTAGAAATGAATACATAAAGTAGTTTCTTAAGATGTGGACTGTTGTGTGCTAAGCTGACACTTGATTTGTTTGAGAATCTCTCTTTGGATGCAAATGTTAATTAGAGGGGCTTGTTATGTTTGGCTAATTTTGTAACCTCTTTTGCCTTCTATCTGTAATCAACATTTTGTGTGCAAATCCCTCATGCATTTTGGTTTCTTCCAGTGCAATATGATAAACTGTGTTATTCATCAATGCGTGCACAAGAAAAGATGCTGAACTGGTGGTTACTGGTTAGACAAACTGTTTGGCAACTTGTTTGGACCAACACCAAGTCCAAAAGCAGGCTAAAATGTTTGCTCTTCTGTGTGGAATTAGCCATTTGAATGGCTAACATTTTTGGAGTGTGAATGATTTCTGTCATTACAAGGATCCAAGAATGTCAACAGGTGGCTAAAATGAATGATAAATTGTTTTCATTTTTAAACATATGGATAAGTAATCCACACTTGTCCACAGCTATTGCAAGTGGATTTCTTACAATATTTTAAGGTTTTGTATTATGTTTTTGACTTCCCACATTTTACACAAGTACCAAATTTGGTGTGAATGATATCTTAATGAAAGACGTTATTTCTAATCCCAGGATCCTATTAGAAGCGCAATAATCGACTCATGTATACGGGTGACTGACAATGGGAGAGAAAGCATTCAAACAAAAGTATGAATGTTAAATCATTTAACTATGGTGCGTCAATATGTTTTCTTTTTTTCTCTTCTTATGGACTGTTATGACCCTCTGCTATGTAACTTTCAGGTATTCTTCATTTTCACACTTTACAATACTTCTAATCACAATGATCAACTAAAGGTGGGGTAAATACCTTGTTAGATATTGTGCTGCTTCTCAATACAATAAACAACCAAGACATTTAATTTGTGAATTCTAAATTTTCCTAGTTGGGAGCAAGCAGTCCAGAAGAAGCCGCACTTCATGTTCATAACTTTCAGGAGGCAGCTTTAAAGGTTTCAAGTGCTCGTTTGTTAATCTGGTGCAGAATTGCAATGCTAAAGAGACTAACTAATGATTATGTGCATATGCAGGCAGACCAAAATCCAGGAGATGTGGGTAGCCCCAAGAGTGACTGGCAGTCTTTGAGGTAAGTTGTAAATGACAAGCATGTGACTGCTCATTTGTGCCTCCTAGAGCCCCGATGTTACCAGAAAATGCTAACACCCTAATGATTTATGTTTTGGAGCGCACATTTTGAAACTTGTGTTCCCAAATAGTGAATTTAGCGCTCCAGAGTGTTCCCCTAATTTTTCAGTGCTTTTTTTTTTTTTTTAAGTTATCCTTAAAAGGGTAAAATTCAATTATAATGAACTAAAATCTAGATGAAGTAGAGTTTTGGATTGACAAATGTAAAACAATAGGTCGTAATGCTCATAGTAGTAGTAGTTTATTTATTAATTATACTAAGCAATATATGACAGAGTTATATATCTTTCATCCATGTATGTAGACTACATTTAAGCACATTTACCATGGAACAAAGCTTCTGAAAGCACCCATCATCTTTTGAATGTTCAATGGAATTATGCAAAAGCATTCCTCATTGAATGACGAGATCTTCAATTTTTTTATTTATTTATATTTTCTCTCACTCAATTTGCATGTAAACTAGTGAAGCCCTTGAAAAATACTCTTCAACAGCAGCAAACATATCAGCTTCAACAGATCAGCAAACAGTTCAAGGTCGGTTAACTTATTCCTTCTGTCCCATATTCACAAAAGAGTTAGATGCCCTGATGTGATCCATTCCTTATTCTTGTAGCTTGAAAGTGCAATAATCAAGCATTATTTGGGTGTACTTTTTTTCTGTGATGAAGTTTTATTTATTTTTATTATTTTTGTGTAATTTAGTTCATGTATATCATGCTAAATCATGTACTTAAGCATGTATTACTTGAGATAGTTCATGCTATAAAAATTTATTTTTGTCTAATTTATTTTAAAGCACGCATATCATGCTTTATAGTGTTACTTGTGGTATTGCAGATTGGAAAATGGTTCCTGGATTAAAGACTGGTCGGCTTCGGAAGAAGACACTCACGCAGCCAGAAACAAACTCGCCAACTGCTATTCCTTTAGGATCACCCATTGCTCCATCTCCTGTTCTTCCCGTCCGATCAAATGTGGGACCATCTCATCATGTCACTAGCTAACCAATGGTTGATTCTGATGAGACACAAGCCCCATCCGAAACATAGCCGAGTGGCGTAGGTAAGATTAAAGTGTATCAAATTTGTCAATTATCACTTGCCATTGCCATTGTTTTTTTGTAGCCAATTTGTTGCCAATTTTTTTGTTGTTATTTTGTTAACAGGGACTTCGAAGCCCCTACGTGTACGCGGACTGACACTTGGCAAAGGCATACAAAAAATAATTAGAGCCAAGAAAGAGGAAAAATGTTATGTTCACATCGATCGAGGGTTGAATGCAATGACTGGCAAGTATGCCACTCCAGCAACTAACGAGTTAGGAATTCAAATTAGAACCTTGTGCCCTTTGAAAGATGTGAAGTCATGGCTGGATCTTGATGAGACTGCAAAAGCGGCCGTCATCCAAGCTGTTCTTGTAAGTAATATTACTTGTCCACAAGATGTAATTGTATTATGTATGCTAATAACAGAAACTATTATTTAATGATTACAATTTCAATTTGTTATGCTTGTAGGACAAGTTTCAAATTGGAGACGATTTCCACAATGACTTACAAGCACAAGAGATTGTGAATAAGAAGGCCTATGGGTTGTACAAATATTGGAGGTACACCTTGAAGCAAGAATTTGAATTGTTAGAGGGACTTCCACGTGATGAGATCTATGCTCATCTGCCTGTAGGGGTGAGTTTAGATGATTGGAAGCATTTGATCGATGTGGCATGGCAAGATGCATCTCATCAGGTAAAATAATATATTACATAGAGTACATACATCTATGTGAACATGTGATATGCCTTAATATTTACAAAAAAAATGTTTATCTGCTTGTCTTATTTTTAGAAACGGTCAAAAGCTGGGAAGAGTAATAGGAGTCAATTGCCGTACAATCATACCAATGGATCTCGCTCATTTCCTATCGCAATGGCTGCTATGGTGAGTTTGAACTTTTTTAAACTTGAATCCATACATATTTTAGACTATATATATGTTGAACTCTGTTACTAAACATCCACTATCTGCAAAAAAATTGTGTGGAAAAACTATGTTAATGATACCCTTGCCACATGTTTGCATTCGAAATCTGTCAAAGGACTATACTCTGTTTTTCATTCGAAATCTGTCTCGCAATATCTGCTTGGGAAAATCTCTTTCAATTCTGTTTGGAAAAATCTACAAAAAATCTGTACACACACACATGAGGTACTTATAAGCAAAATAGCTCTATTTGTTTTAGATTAAAGTAAATACATTCATAAAAAAGGGATATTCCTGTACACACATATGTTAGAATACACATAATCTTCAGTGATTATAAGTGGGTATCTTAGTCGATCTGTTTGCAAAAATCTATTGGACAGAATCTATTTGCAAATCTGGCTGCAAATCTTTCTGAAAATATGGCTGCAAATCTGTCAAAAAATCTGTCTCCAAATCTGTCTAGAAATTTGTTTAACAATCTGTTAATGAAAATTTGTCTATACAAATCTGTGATTGCTCAGAAATGTGTCTAAACTACTAATCTGTCTGTAAAAACTCTGTTATCATACAAATCTGTCTGCAACAAATCTGTCTTCAAAAATCTGCTTTGAGTGTCATTGATTTATACGTTGATGTGTTAATAGGTAGCAAAAAATGTAGAGTTGGATTTCCCAAAGTTCTATGAGGACAGCCACACTTCAAAGAAAACGAATGACTGGATCCATCCGAAATGTCGTGAGCTGCATGTAAGTATGTGACAAAGAAATATATGTATTCAATATTTTATTGTACTTAGTACCTAATAATACATATATGTTGCCAAAGTTTATTTCGTCTTATTTATTTGCAATGATAGCAAGAGATGGTCAATGTACAAGCAGCTGCCATCGAGTCGGGGACGCCATTGACTCAGGAGGAGATTTCAATGCAAGTTCTTGGATAGAAGAAAAGGTACTTGCTTGGATTTGGGAGTGGCCCGCAACCCTCTACCATATTTGCAGCACGAGCACACGATAAGGACATGAAGGCAATGCGAGCTGAGGTGGAGGCACTTCGTGAGGAGCGGCAAAAAGATCATGACGAGTTAATGACAGAGCGAGAGGAGCGCGAGAGATGTTACAATGAGCTGTTGAAAGAGCGAGAGGAGCGCATTAAATTATCCAATGAGATGTTGAAAGAGCGGGAGGAGGGACAAAAGGCAAGGGAGGAGACAAATACAAAGGTCGAGCATCTTAATAATGTAGTTGCCAAACTGTCACAACTCTTGGGAATCTAAGTTGGGCATTCGACGTTTGCTTTTTGGTAAGAACAATTTCATTAACGTCACACTTACTTTGTTTAAATAAGTTCGCTTTAAGATATTTGGGAGTTAATCTGCCTCACAAATTGAGTGGGAGTTGTTTAAATATCTTCACTTTAGCTTTTGTTTATAAGTTTCTGAGCTGATTCTTTATAGTCATTCCTAGATTACTTGATTAAGAATAACTATAGTAGCAACATGTTAAAGGAACATAGCGAATTTCAATCTTCGTTTAAATTACAATGTTGTTTTCAATAGTGGTATTTTGAATAGTAACTCGAACCACTGTTTGAACGTAATGGTAAGCTTCCCAGTGACAAATGTGACATGTAGGGTCAGGCGATACGTAAATAGGATATCTACGTTGGGAGTTAGAGTTGAAAATGTCGTAAACTTAGTTGAAAAAAGGGGTTCGGGGGGCGAAAATGCAAAACAGCCCCCGAACCACTGTTTTTTCGTAACGGGAAGCTTCCCAGTGACAAATGTGACATGTAGGGTCAGGCGGTACGTAAATAGGATAACTACGTTGGGAGTTAGAGTTGAAAATGTCGTAAACTTAGTCGAAAAAAAGGGGTTCGGGGGGCGAAAATGCAAAACAGCCCCAAACCACTATTTTTTCGTAACGGGAAGCTTCCCGGTGATAAATGTGACATGTAGGGATAGACGGTATGAAAATAGGATACCTACGTTGGCTGTTAGAGTTGAAAATGTCGTAAACTTAGTCGAAAAAAGGGGTTCGGGGGGCGAAAATGCAAAACAGCCCCCGGAAAACTGTTTTTCCGTAACGGGAAGCTTCCCGATGATAAATGCGACATGTAGTGACAGATGGTACGTAAATAGGACACGTACGTCGGGAGTTAGGGTAGAAAATGTCATAAACTTAGTCGAAAAAAGGGGCTCGGGGGGCGAAAATGCAAAACAGCCCCCGAACCACTGTTTTTTCATAACGGGAAGCTTCCCGGTGACAAATGTGTCATGTGCGGATAGATGGTACATAAATAGGACACGTATGTATGGAGTTCAGGTTGAAAATGTCATAAACTTAGTTGAAAAAAGAGGTTCGGGGGGCACCAATTTACAAGAACTAAATGTGACAAAGGATATATCCTGTTGACGTAATCGGTTGGAAATTCGAATAATGGATGTGTAAATTTCAGCTAAGGCTTAGGCGCAATTATGTATTTGATCAGTTTAACTATCACCACTACAAAATGTGCAACAACGGTTGAGAATAGTAGACAGTTCCTTATTCACTTTAGTGTATCTATTAAAAAATCTATCATGATTCCTTAATTTTCTCACATTCAATCTTCTACTTTCTGCTTTTGCATTGTGTTTTACTTACATTTTGAAGACCATTTATAATCAATAGTCATATGTAGCTTCGTTGCTTTACTTTTTGCTTTTATTAAGTAATGATGAATTATTTGCATTCCAGTTATGTTAATGCCTGTTACACCAAATATTTCATTTAGTTTTTGCTTGTTACACCAAATATGTTAATGCATATACAGTTCATGTCCATGTGTATTATTACATGAAATCAATTCCATTCATGTTTAGTGAATTATAATTCTATGACTTGAGTTCATGATTTACCAAAAAAATAAATAAATAAATAAAATAAAAATAAAATAAAAAAAAAAAACCTATTTACATTGTTTCGGAGGCATGATAGGACTTCTAGCATATATAAATAGATTTGAACATTGTTCTTCAGGCCACTGTTATTCATGTTTAGAATAATAATAAAATAAGAATTGAAAAACAGTTGGTTGGTAATGAATGCGTGATTAAGATATTTGTGTATATAGATATATATAATACTTCACTCACCAGTTTAATTAGCGTTTCAGTTCATTGGTATTAATAGGCTACTGTTACATATGTTGTTGCTTGGGTCAATCTGTAATTATAATAAAATATATAAATATAGATAGATGTATGCTAATGTTTCATGATTTAATTCATAGGATTGCTCAGTTTGTGTTTTTTTTTTTTTTCTTGACACAACTTGAATTTGTTTTAGTAGTATGTTTGTGCCTCTTAAATATAGTTTTATTTCCTATAGTTCATGATATATGTTCAAACTATCAAGGGAGGAGACAAATACAAAGGGGTACGTAAGTAGGACACTAACAAAGGGGTAGTATGTTTGTGCCTCTTAAATATAGCACAGCCACTGTGCATTTTTTTTGTAACGGTAAGCTTCCCGGTGATAAATGTGTCATGTAAGGACTGACGGTACGTAAATAGGACACGTATGTATGGAGTTAAGGTTGAAAATGTCATAAACTTAGTCCAAAAAAGGGGTTTGGGAACGAAAACGAAAAACAGCCCCCGAACCACTGTTGTTTCGTAACGGGAAGCTTCCTGGTGATAAATGCGACATGCAGTGAAAGACGGTACGTAAATAGGACACGTACGTCAGGAGTTAGGGTAGAAAATGTCATAAACTTAATCGAAAAAAGGGGTTCGGGGGGTGAAAATGCAAAACAGCCCCCGAGGCACCATTTTTCATAACGGGAGGCTTCCTAGTGACAAATGTGTCATGTACGGACAGCTTAAGTACATAAATAGGACACCTATGTATGGAGTTAAGGTTGAAAATGTCATAAACTTAGTCGAAAAAAGGGATTCGGAGGCAAAAATGCAAAACACCCCCCGAACCACTATTTTTTCGTAACGAGAAGCTTCTCGGTGATAAATGTGACATGTAGGGACAGACGGTACGAAAACAGGACACCTACGTTGGGAGTTAGAGTTGAAAATGTCATAAACTTAGTCGAAAAAAGGGGTTCGGGGGGCGAAAATGCAAAACAGCCCCTGAACCACTATTTTTTCGTAACGGGAAGCTTCCCGGTGACAAATGTGACATGTAGGGACGGATGGTACGTAAATGGGACACCTACGTTGGGAGTTAGAGTTAAAAATGTCATAAATGTAGTCGAAAAAAGCGGTTCGGGGGGCGAAAATGCAAAACAGTCCCCGAACCACTGTTTTTTCGTAACGGGAAGCTTCCCGGTGACAAATGTGACATGTAGGGACGGACGGTACGTAAATAGGACACGTACATTGGGAGTTAGGGTAGAAAATATCATAAACTTAGTCGAAAAAAGGGGTTTAGGGGGCGAATATGCAAAACAGCCCCCGAGGCACCATTTTTTCGTAACGTGAAGCTTCACGGTGACCAATGTGTCATGTAGGGATAGACGGGACATAAATAGAACATGTATGTATGGAGTTAAGGTTGAAAATGTCATAAACTTAGTCGAAAAAAGGGGTTCGGGGGGCGAAAATGCAAAACAGTCCCCGAACCACTGTTTTTTCGTAATGGGAAGCTTCTCGGTGATAAATGTGACATGTAGGGATAGACGGTACGGAAATAGGACACCTACGTTGGGAGTTAGAGTTGAAAATGTCATAAACTTAGTCGAAAAAAGGGGTTCGGGGGGCGAAAATGCAAAACAAGCTCCGAACCACTGTTTTTAGGTAACGGGAAGCTTACCGATGACAAATTTGACATATAGGGATGGACGGTACGTAAATAGGACACCTTATTAGTTACATGGCACAATATTTTTGGTACGTAAATAGGACACCTTATTTTGGTAATACTATAGTTTGTTTAACTCTTTCTTTATTAGTTAAACGTGGCACAATATTTTTGGTAAATTGTTTAGTGCTTATGTTGATTGTCGCCCTTTTAATTGCCATAAACAGAACTTTTGGCATTAATTCATAGAATCGATGCTCGTCAAGAATTCCATGTTTGGATGTCTTTCATTAATTAATAGCTATTACTCTCCTTGGCTTTTAATGTTTAAAATTAATACAGTTGCTATATAGGCACCAAACTAATGAAATTTATTTTTTTTTGCAGATGGTTTTGGACATACAAATGTGGATATATAATTTTTTGACAATTACGGGAGGGCATTGTTTTTATACCTCTATCCGTATATATAGTGGCTCGTACAAATTACTCTTTTGGTGTGGTAAATATCCGATTAAATTTGGCGTGGTAAAAATTAGCATAGCACGTTGTACAAAATAGTTTTGGGGCAGTACAAATTAAATTTTTGTTGTGGTACAAATGTTCTTTTTGTCAATTAATTTGGTTATTTTTGTATTATGTATGGATTTAAATTATTGACGTTGGATTAGACTTGGAGTGTATGGAATTTGTATTATATATAGAATTGGACGTTCAAGTCTAATCCAACGTCAATAATTTAAATCCATACATAATACATGAATAACCAAATTAATTTGTTCGAACCACTATATATACAAATAGAGGTATAAAAACAATGCCCTCCCGTAATTGTCAAAAAATTATATATCCACATTTGTATGTCCAAAATCATCTGAAAAAAAAATAAAATTCATTAGTTTTTAAAAAAAACAGAAAATTATTTGGCCACCAAATGTTTTGGTAGCCAAATAGGTAATCAAAAGTTTTGGCTACTAATAATTTAGTAGCAAAAACAAAACCCAAAACGTTTTTGTGACCAACAAATTAGTAGCTAAAAAATTTGAGAACGAGAGAAGTAAACTATTGGCTACTAATTTTTTTAGTCACAGAAAGAAGGGTATCATTTGGCGACCAAAACTTTTGGTAGCAAAAAGTTTTCAAATGAATCTAAATAGGTTTTTAGCTACGAACAGTTTTAGTCGGCAAAAGAAACAACGACCAAAACTACTTAGTCGCTAAAAATATGTATTCTATTGGTGACCAAAATGTTTGGTCTATAATAGTCATTCTCATTTTATGGTAGCACTTTTAGTGACTAACATTTTAGTCGCCGAAATCACCTTTTGCCGACTAAATAATATTTCGTAGCCAAATGAGTACTTTCGGCGACCAATTATTTAGTAGCTAAAAGTGAACTTTCCCTGACCAAACCAACTTAGTAGCCAAAAGTACTCATTCGGCGACTAATATTTTAGTGGCGGAAACATACCTTTTGCCGACTAAAGTAAATTTAGTAGCCAAATGTAGTAACTTTCGGCGACCAAAAAAATTTTAGTCGCCAATACTATCGCCGACAGGGTAAAGGCAACGACCTTAGCGACAAAATATTTTGGTCGCTAAAGAGTTTCGGCGACTAAATTTTTGACTTTTGGCGACCAATATTTTGGTCGCCAAAAGTGACATTTCTTATAGTGTTAAGACAAATTGAGGCCTAAAGCAACAAGTTAAAAAGAGACCTTTTACAATTTTATATGTTATTATAAAAATATTATTGCAAAGTTTTTTATTTTTTTTATTTTTAGGATTTTGATATATGAAATTACCAATTAAATCTTCATATCAAGTTTTGTCACATAGTTTAATATTTCAATTAATTCTAAAAAATCTTCAAAAATTGTATTGTCTAATTATCAAATTTCTCATTAATTTATATAATAAAAAAAAAAGATGCTATATCAAAGAGTACGAAATATTTGTAATATTTTTTAATTTGTATATCATTACTCTTATTATAGATTTATTTCAATTAGTAAAAGAAATTAGTAAAAAAATATTTATTTGTATAATATTACTTATTTAAAATAATAATTTTAGGCCCTTTTTCTTAATGAGTGGGTTTTTTTTTATAATTAAAGAATGATAAAATCATATAGACTTTAACCGTAATTTTTAAAAATTTGAGACCTTGGTAATATTTGTGGCCTAAAGGCCCTGTTTGTTTTTCAGAGTAGCAATCCACTTTGGACTATAATGGATGAACAATAAGCTTAGCTTACGTTTGTTTTGTTTGTGGCCCTTCGGATTGATAGTCTGTCCGGATTAGGATAGGCCTTGGGCGAGCAGATTGTTAGTCTGGGTGAAGATGTGGCATTAGAAAATAGTCCGTCGGCTTACTGAGTTACCGGTCATCCACCGGGACGTCCGGCCAGTCAAATGGTTAACAACAATATTTTTTCTTTTATACATGTTGGGCATTTTTTTTTTTGAACATTAATGTATAATGATTTTATATTTTTTGTTAAGTAAAAATCATAATTTTATTTGTGTTATTATTTTATATAAAAATAATTTAGCAATTCTCACACTAACAACTATCATCAAAATAAATACAATTTTACTAATTCCCTCACTATCAATTCCCCTCACCTGTTTGTTTTCAAAAGTAGAATGGAGGGGATTCGTGGTGAGAGGATTAATAATGAGAGAATTGTTAGTGAGGGGATTGATAGTGAAGAGATTAAGTAAAATTGCGTTTGTTTTGATGATAATTGTTGGTGTAAAGATTGTTAAATTATTTTTATATAAAATAATAAAAAAAAATACAAAAACATTAAACATTAATGTTCAAAAAAAATACCCAACATGTAAAAAATAAAAAATAAAATAAAAATAAAACAAAAAAAAGTTATGCTTTTTACTTAACAAAAATATAAAATATAAAAAATTAAACATTAATATTCAAAAAAAATGCCAACATATAAACAATAAAAAAAATAAAATTGTTTGACAGACTATTTTCTAATACCAAGTTCCAATCATTCATCTTAATCCCCTCCTCAATGCCCATCATAATCTGGAAGAGATTATGAATCCCCTCTATATCTCTCAAAAAAACACAATATTAATGAGTCTCACCTCCACCTCCACCTCCACTTCCATCTCTATCTCAATCCCAATTTTCTCTCTATCTCCCAAAATAAATGAGATCTCACTAATAATTTCCTCACTGCCAATCTTTCACATTTTATCTTTGAAAATAAATGGGCCGAAGGCCTACAGCATCACCTTTGATGGCTTAGCGCGCACCACACTTATAGAATGCTTTAAGCATCACCTTTGATGGCTTAGCCTGCACCACATTTGCAGAATGCTTTATATATATATTTATATATATATAGGCCTTGTGAGTGAAGTTGTCTATTTTAATTGATTATTTGATTTTTTTAATTATTTTAATTTGGTTAAAAAAATTATGTTTGAGAAGTTGGTTGGGCTTTTTTTTTTAGTTAATTTGATAGTTATGAAGAAAAAAGTAAAATAATTATGAATTGAATATCACATTTTATCTTATTAATTATTTTAATTTATTTTATCTTTTAATAGGTTATTTTAGCCAAACTTCCTCCCAAACACCCAATTTAACGAGTTGAATTTTAGCTTTTCTTGGCTAAAATTTATAAAAAATAAAATAGGCTAAAACAATATAGTTAATAAGATGAAATGTCACATCAAAATCAGAATTATTTTATTTTTTCTCTTACAAACATCACTTTTAAACTATAAAAAAAATCTAACTATTTTTTCAAACATAAAAATTTTAACCTATTAAAATAATCAAAAATTAAAATAACCTACTAAAATAATAATTTCCCAAACAACCACAAAGTGACCTTTGCTTTTCAGGAAACAAAATAGAAATATTGATGGACGCGTGTCAGCTCTGATAAACACTGAAATTTCAAAAATTTCGGTCACCTGACAATCGGACGGTTCAGATTTACTAAAATAGTCCAACGTCCATATCTGCCACCTCAGCTTGCAGAAAAAGGAATTGACAGTGCCGCCACACCCGATCCAAACCTAACTGACTCATCCACTTGGCAACTTCTAACCAAACCCTGATTAATTTAATTAACTCGAGGGTTGACTTTTACGCTCAGATTAAGCTGAGCTGGCTAAATTGTGGGTCATGTTTCTCTAATTCCAACATGTGGCCGTGTAAAGTGACAGTTACACGTGGCATGGAACGGTTGGTTGAAAAGCCCGGGAACTAAGGGATAAAGATGATTTTGAGTTAGGCAATAGTCAACATATTTGAATTCTTTTGTGATTTGCTTTAAGACTTCACTAATCTTTCCACAACACTTTTTTGAATTAATCAAAGAATGTGTTACTTGCAATTACCTAACTTGCTATTATAAAATGCTAATTGCTAGGGTTGAGTAGTTTAGGGTTATAAATGAAATAATTATCATATACGTGGCTCAATTGCATTCACACGTGATTAGTCATTTTGATAATTGAATTAGAATTTGCTAGATTTTCATATTTTTTATTTTTTAGGATTTGACTTAAGTTTCATAAGGCATCAAACTGATAATTGTATATTTTTTGGACGTATTAGATGATTTATTTTCAAATTTCTAACTTTAGGAGACACGTGATCTTCTGTCTCAAATTATTACATTACACTTTGAGATTTTTGTGTCTAATTTTTTTTTTTATTATTTATTTCTTCTAGTTGTTGTGTAGAAACCATTCATAGAACTAGATATAATCCTATTACATGAGTATGAGACTCATAAAAAGAAGAAATTTATTACATATGAGTGAGTTATGTTCGATTCTGTAATTGATTTCTATATTGCCATTTTTTTTTATAAAAAGAGTTATACATTGTTTTATGAATAGAAATGCATTAAGATAGAGGGACGGAGATCACGAGTTCATTTTTTTTCTTTTTTTCTTTTGACATTTGCGTAGGTTTTTGAAGCCCAATTTTGCCACTTAATTGGTTTAAGATAGTAGGATCTAAAACTTTCTTTTATTTTTATTTTCCATTTATTCAACTATAGATGGGGTCAATACAATTTTTGTTTACATAATTCATTTTTAGTTCTTTGGATTGCTACTTAGATATCTTTTGTTCCCAATTTGTATCTAAAATTTTAAACCATTTCTCTACTATACTAGTAGTTTCTTGAGCATTGAAAAAGAAAAAAGAATCATGTGACCTTTAGGTTAGATAATTTCAAGCAATTATTGATATGTATAAAAAAAATGGGTGTCATCACACCATTTATCTTATTACTTTATTTATGAACAGCTATAGCCTAACAAACTGATTTATGTTCCTTTATTTTAGTGAGTTCTAGAAAAATGAAATGAGTGATCATCAATTTTCCTACATATTTTATAATTATGAGTCAAATAAGTATTATATTAATATTGAAGCTCTAGGGTAATGTCCATCAATTGAATGAAAGAAAACAAAATTAAAAAAAAATAAAATTTGAAACCCTTCAATAGCTAGTTGCCCGGCTGTTGGAATAGAGGCACAAATAAGGGATCAATATAATAATTGTGAAATTTTTTATTCACAATTTTGATATTAATAAAATACGAGAAATTGACATGGATATATATATGTATATATATATATTGCCATCCAAATCATAATATTTCATATTTTATACAACAAAATGTACAATTCTAGCAATTTTCTAAAAAATATTCAATTTGGTAGGTATTTATATTTTTATGAGGGATTTTTCAGTATGTTATAGTTCTATTTATAATAACTTTCAATTGTTTTTGTTTATTGTCTACACTTAAAAGCACAAGAATTCAAAGGCAACTCTCAAAAAAGAAATGGGCATTTTTTTTTTCATTTTCTTAATTGCAATTTGACAAATGATATTTGCCAAGAATTTTCCTTTGTATTTGATTATGTTATCTGGTTACAAAAATAGGGTTAATTATATTTTTTGTTCTCAAAGTACAAGTCATGAGTCATTTTGGTCCCCAATATTTAAATTGTGACAATTTAATCCCAAATGTATAAAAGTGCTTCGATTTGGCCTCAAATAGTTAAATTGTGTCAATCTGATCTCTAATATGTAAAAGGTATTTTAACTTTTAAAAACTTTTTTCCAATTATTTCACTTCTTCTCGTTGATTTGCAATTCCCACTCAATCCCATTTGCATGCGGGAGGCAATGGATGCCTATTTAATTCTATTTGCTGTTTTTTATTGATCGAAATGTAAAATGATCTTATCGCTACACTCAGTATTTATTCGTAGAATATAAGTATCAATTAAAAAAAAAACTTCTTATTTGCTTTGGACTGCAATTTCCCTTAGCTGATTTTCTGGTCTTTTGCTCTGTTGGTTTTGCTCGTTGGTTTCTCACCAACTTGGAGGTTGGAGCTTGTTTAAGCTCCAAGCTCCTCTTTATTGATGTAATTCTTCTTAGAGCATCTCCAACGGTTCACCTAATGTTTCACCAAATCTGAGTTAAAAAATGGCCATTTCCTTAATTTGATACTTCACGTTCCAACGGTTCACCTTCATCAAATCTCATTCAGGACAACCGGACCGGTCGACCGGTTAGAGGAATTTTTTTTTTTTAACGTTTCTGAACTGTTTGAACCAACTACTGAACTGTTTGAACCAACCAACGTGAACTGACCGATGTGAACTGGTAGGGGGCGACCAGTTGGTTGACCGGCCGGTCAACCGGTAATCTTTATTTTATTTTATTTTATTTTTTTGATTTCTCTCCATTTCTGTTCCTAATTCTTTTCCTATTTGTTTTTCCCTTCATTGGTTTACCATTTTCTTCTAAAATCTCATATAAACACATTATTATTTATATGCCAGACAACTCCACAAGGATCATAGCTTAAACACAAGGATTATATCTTAAACAAAACAGAGGATAATGGATACTTTGAAATCCATGATATTTACTTCATTTTCATCCTCTTCTTCTTCCTCCTCCTCTGATGAGGAGTCTGATGATGAATATATGATCACACTTTTAGCAGCTTATGAGCAGAATACCAGTAGTATGCTTCAGATTCTTAAGTCAAGTGATAGCTCAAAGAAAATAGGGGGTTCTGTTGTAGGTCACAAGTATATACGCAGAGATAGAAGGCAAGGTCATGACAGATTGTTTGCAGATTATTTTGCTGCAAATCCAGTGTATTCAGCTACAATATTTTGGAGACGTTTTCGAATGCGTCGTCCTTTGTATTTGCGAATTTTGAATGTAATCGAAGCACACAATTCAGATTTTATTCAAAAACAAGATGCAGCTCATGTAGTTGGATTATCTGCCCTACAAAAAATGACTTCAGCGATGAGAATATTATCATACGGTGTTGCAGCAGATGCAGTTGATGATTACATACGTATTGGGGAAAACACTGCGATTCAAAGGTAGCAACAATTTTGTTATTCAGTGATTGAAATCTTTGGAGTAGAATATCTGAGATCTCCGACACCAACTAACATTGCTAGGTTACTTGCTATTGGTGAGGTTCGGGGGTTTCCGGGTATGTTGGGAAGTTTAGATTGCATGCATTGGGAGTGGAAAAATTGTCCAAAAGCATGGCAAGGTCAATACGTAGGCCATCAAAAAAAGCCAACCATTATTCTTGAAGCAGTAGCTTCTTATGACTTATGGATTTGGCATGCATTTTTTGGAATGCCTGGGTCACACAATGACTTGAATGTATTAGACCGGTCACCTTTGTTTTCTGATCTTGCCCAAGGTAAGGCTCCCTCTGTCCACTACACTATTAATGGACATAGTTACGATATGGGTTATTACCTTGCTGATGGTATATACCCGCAATGGGAAACACTGGTTCAAACAATTTCTTCTCCCCAAGGAGCAAAGAGACAACATTTTGCAATGATGCAAGAGTCTGCCAGGAAAGATGTAGAGCGGGCATTCGGAGTCCTCCAATCTCGATTCGCAATTATAGGTGGTGCTGTACGTTTTTGGGATCCAAAAATGCTTGCCAACATAATGAAGACTTGCATTATATTACACAATATGATTGTTGAAGATGAGAGGGAGGAGCACCTTGATTTTGATTATGAAATTTCATCTACCAACACACCAGTGCAACTTTCCTCTACTCCTACCAATGACTTTGAATCATTTTTGTCTCGTCATTTAGGTATTAGGGATAAAAATGCATATCATGCCCTCCGTAATGATTTAATAGAACATATGTGGCATCTTCGCGGTGAAAACTAGATTCACCACAGATATATTTTGTAATTTTGTTTAGTAAAGAAATAGAAGGTTGTCTTGTTTGTAATCTTCATTATGATGTACTATATTAACCAAGTAACGCAGAAGTTATGTGATTAGATGTGCTATTGTGGTGATCCAATCTTCAATATTCATAATTGTTCTCTGTTCAATTTATAACAATCATCAAAATAATTTATTTCAGTATGACAATTCTGTTTTGGAGTTCTATAATTCTGTTTTGGAGTTGCAAGTTTGCTTCACTATTGATTCCCCAATAAGTCTAGGAACACAAATATCAAATATAGAATATGACATATATGTTTTACATGAAATGAGTCTTATATGTGGATCTCATATCATGTACATCACATTTCATATGAGACATATGTGTCTCGTGTTTTGTATTTATATTCCTACCATTACTCATTGATTCCCTTCCATCCTTAAACAGTGAATCACACATTTCCTAAGAATCTTCAATCTTTTATCAAATTAAAATTTGATGACAAATTTGGTAAAAATCACCTCCAATCTACATCAAACTTTTACATTTTCAAACTTTTACATTTCTTTCATCAAATCAAGGCAAAAAAAAAAGCTTCTTACCAAATTCGTGATTCTCAAACTTTTGGGAATAGGTTTGGAATTTTTAAAAAGATTTGATGATTAAGGGTTTGGCATTTTTAAGAAGTGAGGATTGGAGCATTCAATTTTTTCATCAAATGAAGCATTCAATTAAGTAAGGGTCTGGCTCGTGGGATTCATCATGCATGCCATTATTTGTGCATTCGAATAATTGCTTTTGTAAGGATTTATCTTCAATATTCATAATTGGACTGATTGCATGCATTTCAGTATGTATATTCAATGTATTTGTATGTATATTTGTTTTAAATTCAATGCATTTTCATTATTTGTGCATACATTATGTGTGCATTATTCAATGTATTTATGCCATACATTATTTGTGCATTATTTGTGGCATCAATTATTTGTGCCATCCGTAAATGAGTTTGATGTTGATGCATTCAACCTACTTTTCTGCCACATTCAACATTGACCCTACACACATTGAACTACATGATATAAAATCATTTATTCAACCACCTACCATTCAGAAGCTATCAATTGATACAATTCATTATATGAACCGCCTATGAACCAAGGGGAAAAGAAATAAAGCAAAAAGAAAACAGTAATCAGAAACT